>PITA01004530.1:0-122266 GCA_004023965.1 Spilogale gracilis
GGGAACTAGGGTAATCTAGGGAGGGAAACGAAACAACAGAGACTTTGGACACAGAAACAAACTGAGGGACTTGGAGGGAGGGGGGTGGAGGGATGGGAGAGCCTGGTGGTGGGTACTGGGGACACCTAAAGCGTGGAGCACTGGGTGTGGGGAATGGGGAATGAATCTTGAAACACTGGAAAAAAAAATTTAGTAACAAAAAAAAAAAAAAAAGAAATTGGATGCTCAAAATGACAAGACCTCTGAGATCATACAGCTAGTAGTGGCGGAATCAAAACTCATCTCCAGATTTCTTGATTCCTGGCCCAAAGCCTGTTTCTACCACACCGTAGTGCTTTGTAGTTCTGCTTACCCAAAACTCTCTGCTTCCTCATGTCTTTTTCCTGTACCTCAGGGGCTGAGTAGGAGGTCAAGCTTTTGATACATGAGGTGGTGCTTAAAAAACATAGGGACTCTTCCCTGTGTCTGCACAAAAATATGCCCGAGACGAAGATGAACCTAGCACATGGGTAGGTCTCATTAACACCGCATGACGACCAGGAGACAAATGCATGCCCGAACTGTGCGTTGAGAGCCAGGTGGAAAGGTGAAAAAAAAGAATGCTTGCAGGGAAGTCATTAGACCTGGATCCAGGCTTGTTTCTTCCTCACTCTAACAGTATTTGTAAGCCAGGGAATCTCCCTGGGGCTCAGTGTCCTTGTCCATCAATTAGGAAAGCTGCCCTGCCCGTCTGTATAGGCATGTGAAAGTGCAGGGTAATGTGTCAGGCTCAATACAACTCTAAAGCAGTACTGTAATTATCCTGGAGGATCAGGAACCTGAAGCCTGATATGTAATTGCTTCTCTCACATGGGAAATAGGATGAGACACTTGTTCACTTCTTTTCCCCACAAGGGAATAGCAGTTATCTAGGGGGCATTTGGTTTGTTTTTTAATCATGCACAGGTGTTGTAAGATTCTGGCAGAATAAGAGCCTCTTTGGGTGCCCCTGCCCAATCTCTGCGTGTAGAGACAGAGATAAGATTATTTACATCCCCTTCCATTATTCACAGCTTCTTGGAATGTAGCATTAAATAATTCAGAGACCATACAAGCTTGAGGATTGATGGTGAGGCTGATATTTCCTACACACACAGCATGCGGCAGCTATAGAAAATCTAGATTCCGGCTCAAATGCACATGGGAACAATTGCCCAGTACCAAACACTCATCAGGACCTTGGAGAAGGGCCTTTCTGGTCTAAAAATGACTCTATCACAGGGGTGGGGAGCCCTGTCTCTAGGTAGGAAAATATCCACCCTCCGCCCACCTTCTATTCTAAAACTCCCTGGAGGCCATTTCGCCTGGCATAGGTCTAGACCCGCAGTAGGTTTTGATGACTTTAAACAAAGTGAATGAATGATCTTCATTTCTTAGCTTTTTGTTGTCCATACTACAACACATATAGAACAGAGCTGTTGGGAGTTGGAAGACCTAATTTGTCCACTTACTAGACTTATTGGCCAGGGAAGAGAGGAAGGAACCTGCAAACTAAATCCAGAGATGAAGCAGAGAGCTAGTGGGATACAACAAGGGGAGAGATGGCATTTGAGGAGGAAGAATCCCACGGGTGTGATAGCGAGGGAGTTGTCTACACTCATCTCTGGCCTCATACATTCAGCCTCTTTCTCAGGAAGCACACCAATGCAGGCACACGGGCAGTCCATTTGAGCCCATCCAGAAAACTTAGCAGTCTTCTGACTCCCTGCATTTGGTCCATCCTTGGTCCTTGAGTCCCTGGTCATACTCTGGCTCTGGGGTCTTCTCCTGACCCTCCTCTCAGTTTGGCAAGCTGTCCAGACCATCTGCTGGCTCACAGAGCACTGTCCTCCTTCCTGCCTGACTCCCAATCTGCTCTTCATTTCAGAGCTGCCGAAAGCCTGGACAAGAGGCCTTACTTCTCTGCCGGCTTCCCAGCCCCATGGAAATTTCCACAGCTGGATGGCTCCTTATATCAGGGTTCATATGGACCTCACTGGTGACCTCTGGAAGGGAAATTTAGGTGAATCCTTAGTGAAAATGCTATATTTTAAATAATTAGGAGTATAATAGTCAGCATTTTTGAGTTATAAGTGCAAGAATCCTGGTGATGAAAGAGAGTCCCAGAATAAGCCAGGACTTCAGCTCTCTCTTCCCTGGGGTAAGGGGCCACAGGTCTACTGGATAGGGGAGTGGTCTGGGAGGGGAGTGGTCAAGGCTCTGGCTTCCTAGAGCCAAAGGAATGTGAGCATGGTGGCCAGGGTGAAGGATGGAGATAGAAAGGAAAGGTCTGGAGGTACAAACCCAAAGGAATTCAGCTGTGAGGCAAGAAGCAGGTTGGAGTTAGCAAAAATAGGACTGAGCTGCAGGAGGGGAGCTCAGAAGTAGGTGAAGCTGGATGGGTAGGGGGAGGGGCCTCTTGGAGAGTGCCTGCTCCTGGCTGGGCTGCCTGGACAAAGGAGCCCGAACTGGTTTGGACAGGTGGGGCCTGAGGGCGTGGGCTGAGGGGCTGGTCCTCCACAGAGGGGAGGAAGCCGCCACTGAGATGGGGAAGCAGCACCACAGATGGGTGCGGGTGAACGCTGGGGAGCCCAAGAAGACGCTGAGGGGCCTGCAGTGGACGAGGTGGATGGCCATGCCCACAGATGCTGGCAGAATCTTGGAGGTGAGCACAATTCCTGGGGAATGCCTGGCTGTGTGAGGTGGCTGAGGAGCTGGGGAGTCAGGCTTCCACATGGGCAGTTGGGGAGGCTGATGCGGCTCACCAGGTTCACTGCTTGATGGTTCAGACCCTTGACCCTGGCCATCTCTTTGCCGCCTAAGAATGCTGTGCTAGAGAGAATGTATTTCTCTTTCCCATTTGCAGATGAGGAAATGGAGGCTCAGAGAAGTTCATGAACATCACCAAGGCCACCCAGATGAAAGTGACTGAGTAGGGTCTTCTGGTCTTTCTGTTCTGCCCACAGTAAGGGAGGCAGGCATCACTTTGTCATCAGCCCATCCTTACTATGATTTATCATAAACTCCATTGAAGAACATGACCCCATTCTGAACAAAAATAATCATGACTGTTGGATGAATGTTAATCATTCCCCCCGATGGCTTCTCACTGCTTGTAATTGACTTGTTTCATCAGATTCTGGTCGTTACAACATTTATCACCACAGGACAATCAGAGCAAATACACTACCCTATTGGAAGCTGAGAATAAAATTGACCAGAGTGGCCAGGGGACCACATAGGAAGTTGGTCCCCTGGTTGTGGCTGGCACCAGATTTCTTCTGTATTTTCGTTGGACCTCTTTCTGCCTTGTCCTGTTTCCTGCACATCCCTGGATTTACTGTCCTTGCCAGGGACTGATGAAAAGGGCGGGGTGACTCAGTGGCTGTGTGTATCCTGATACCTCTCTGTGCTCAGGCCTTGTCATGTGGTGCCAGTCTGCACTCATGGGTCCAGAGGGCAGGATACACTATGGATTGAATACCTCCTATGTGACAGATTTGGAACAGACATGATCTCATATAATTCACGAAGAATGTAAATTCCAACAAGCCTGGCAGGTAAGTCCTGCTAACATACCCATTTTACAGATGAAAAAAACGTGTCTGATAAATGACGGCACTTGGTCTTGTCTGAATCTAAAGCCTTTCCTCTTTCTGTGGCCTCTTGACCCTGACCACGCTGATTCCAAAATGCTCTCAGGCTCTGGGTATAGAAGATCCACTTTTAACAACCTGGATAAGAATTAGAAATATCACCCTCGTGGCTCTAAGAATTATCCTTCCTCTGACTGAATGCTTATCAAATTGATTGCTGTGGTTGATTTCATTGCTTTTCTTTTGTGCTGGTTTGTAGATTCTATGAGGCAGGGACTAGCTTCATTTTGCTGACCATGAATTCTGCATCTGGGACATTATAGGTGCTCAATAAATATGTATTGAATGGATAAATCCCATTTTATAGCTGTGGGACCTTTATTCCCAAGATGTTAATAAAATGTGAAACTGGGATTCAAATTCCCTCTCTACTGCAGAGTTGGCTTACTTTCTACTCGAAGAGATTTAGGGGTGGGGTGTTTTGGGGGTTTGTAAATGGGGAGGAGGAAGCAAAGGTGGGGGGGGAATAATTAAAGTGTCCCGTGGAGACCTTTGTGTGAGCCTGCGTTGGAGGGCTGATCTCGTAAGTTGAGGATGGGAATTTCTACCAGTGCTGCTCTGCTGGTTGAGAAACCCTCACCAGGCCAGTGTGGAGGGATGGGGAAAAGGTGCCAGTTGGAAGTTTCACAGGGACCAGTGTGATCTGGTGCCTATTTGTTCTCCACCGAGACTTCAGGCTGTGTGGGGCGGGCTGCAGACTGCTCACCAGGCCCACAGGGTGGAGTGGAGAGAGCCGGAGTATTGGAGAGCCCCGTCTCAAGCCCCGAGTTTGGATGCAGCCTTGTATTCTCTGTGCCTCTTGGGATGATGTATTGACTCTTTGAGCCTGTGTCCTCGGCTCAGGCCTCAATTACTCCTGGTTTCCTACTATCTCAGCTCTTTCCAGGAGGGCACAGCAAATACATTTACTGAGAGTATGCCATTGGGACCCTTTGCCTCATAACTTTGGATCGCAGGTTCCCCATTGGTTTCCCGGGGATTTGATCCCTGTTTTATCAGGATCCCACTGGTATGCTTTGTTAGCACTGCCTCACGTAGGTGACAGAGGCATTATGAAGAGTCTGACTGCCAGGAAAGGAATCCTGGTTCTGTTCTGTGACCTGGGGCAGGGTATGAATGGCCTGTAGGTTTGGACTCCTGGTCTGCAAAATGGGGATAGGAAAGATAGTTCCTGTAAGTCCCTAGGATGAAGATGAAATGAAATTATGAATACAAGGTACTTACCCACGTGTCTGGCACACTCAAGTGTTCAGTACCAGGACTGGCTTCATGGGCTTTGGGCTATTTCGGGGATCAAATGATAAAGTAAGGCAAAAGCACTTTGCAAAAATCACAGGTGCTGCACTGTGCCCTGTGCTCCCTGGGACCACATCATCCATTACACGGGGTCTCCTGAAGGAACCAGGATTTTCACGCCAGTGACCAGGTATGACTTGTGTTTTCTACTCATGATGACAATCCCCCACCTTGTCCTTGGGGCAAATTCCTACTCCTCCTTCAGTGTCCATTAGTGTCACCTCCTTCATGCAGCCTTCCCTGACTCTCCCCAGCTACTGTTGGTCGTTTCAACTTCTGCTTCCACAGTGCTTAGGGTAGATACCCAGGCTTATGCGGATTGTATCGTCCTGTGCTGAATGTGGTTTGCTGTTGGCTTCTCCACCCAAAGGCTCTGAGCTCTCTGAGGCTTCACTAGTCGATCCTACTCACCTCTGGAACCAGCACAGTCAGAAGTTCACGGTGCCCTGAGTTGAAGGTCTGGTGATTCACGGAGATAAGATGTCATTTGTGAAAACTGAGAAGGTTATCTGATCTTTTGCAGGCCCCCCCCCCCCACAGAAATAGAACTGTGCTATGAATCGAGATTTCAATTACTTACTTTCTTTGGTTTTTTTAAAAAAACCTTTTAATAATGGAAGAAAACCCACCAATGAGTTATGTGGATGTCTGTAATTTTTTCCTCCAAGAATTTGTTTTCTGCCTCATTAATAGAAACTCCCACACATTGCAAGAACCTTTCCTCCCCTTTGCCGGGAAGGACAGTTAAGAAATGGCTTGTGCTTTATTTTTTCATGGGCTTGGGATGGATAATGGCTTAAAGCTGAATCTTGGACCACTGATCATCCAATTAGGGTCTTGGGCATCATTGTTTCTGCGTAACCTGATGCTTTTTATCCTCCATGGTTCTGACTTCTGAAGCTGGTTCTCTTGGCAACAGCACAGCTTCCTGTGCGAGATGGTGGCACAGTCATTTGGAGGAATGCTCTGCTCAGCAGGTAAGTGGGAGGGAACCCCTGAGAAATTAGACCTGGGATTGTGGGCATTATTGGAATAACGGTGGAGACTTTCATGAAGATGCAGCTGCATCAGTGTCTGAAGCAATGAAACCTCCCCAAACCTGTGATTGAATCCAGCTCCTCTTTCCCTCACTGCCCACCTCATGGGCGGAAGACCAGGAAGTGAATGATCTCTTTAGTGCCTTGTGCTTTAGGCAAATGACCCCGCCATTTGGAGGGTGGGGGATCTGAGGTTTGCTGCCGGCTATGGGGAATTTATACTCCTCCTTTCCTAGGCCATTCCAGAGAATAGAGGAGAAGCAGCCAGGTCCTTTGGAAGAGCTGGAACCAGGTGACAGGACATTTGGATCCTGGTCCTGGTGGTGATGGGGTCATTCCATTAACCTCACAGATCTTCAGTGTCTTCCCTGGGAATGGGAGAGAGACAGCTTAGAATCAAAGGTCACGGACCATCAGCTCAAGGCCAAATCCAGGCCTCAGCAATTCTGTTGGTCTCTATAGTCTCCAGAATGATTCAGTTAATTCCCAGCATTTAAAACTCAGAATAGTTTTCATGAAAAATAAAATTTCTGTCGATAATGGAAGAAATCTAGATTCCTGGGCCCACCATTTCTGTGAAAGTTCGAGCTCAATGGTTCTTTCAGTGGAGGTCCTTCCTTCACTATGATTCCCACCACTCCCTGTTGTCTGACACACGTTTATTCCACTCACTGGTAAAATCTCCCTGGTCCCTATTGGCTTTTGAGTTTATGATCCCTAGGATCATAAGGACTTAGGGATCTTGAATTCCACATCTAATTTTGTCAGTATTTGGCGAAGACACATGGGGTCAATTCTATTTTGTCCTTATTTGAATATAAGTTCCCATTTTATGGATGCAGACATTGGGATTCAGCAAGGTTAACGACTGTGCCTGTGGTCACGAGGGTTGTAAGTGGTACAGCTGGGAATGGGATCCTGGGCATCCTGACTCCCAGTGAGAGGCTGTCCTTACAGGTATATTTTCTACTTCCCGTGCAGGAGTTCATTGGTCCTGGGTGTGCCTAGGCCAGTGCCGTCAGATGATCTGCATGAACTATAATCAGATGACCTTTGAAAGCCACCTGGAAGGAGCCCAAGTTATCACCTAGCAAAGCAGTCTGGAGAAGAAACTGCTGATTCAGACTGATTTTGAATCTGATGTAAACCCCAACCACACTGGATGTTTAGAAAAAATACGGATTCCTTACATAGTGAGCACTTGTCAGCTCCTGCAGCGCCTTCACTACTGATTTTAAACGTATAAAGAAGCAATCAGGGTATAATAGTGCTCGACAGCTCCAAGCCCTGATTTTGTAAAATGTGTGCGAATTTTGACTCTGCAGCTTTCTGACTTTGTAGCTTTGCTTTCTTGGTCTGTAATGACAATAGCAAGTCCTGACCTGGTGTTCGGTGTGCGGTGACGCAGGACACGTGGGTGTCCCCTGCTTTGCACTGCGTGTGATCTTTACTGAGACCTGACCATAAGCCCAGCCCTTGCTCAGCACTTTCCAGATATGCACTCAACGGGGCCTATTATCCCTGTTGACATTTGTCGATTGAGTCTCAGTGCCAGTGGAACATTTATGTGGCTTAGAAACATTGAAATTCCGTATAATCTCAAACCATATGATGTTTTTCACTGCATCCCAGTTGTTCCTCCTCACTTTTGTCTCTGTGCACTTCCCTCATTAAATTGTGACTCAAGCCAGAACTGAGCCTCAGTTTCCCTTCTGCAGAATGAAAGGATTGGACCAGATGAGCCGGCAGTCCTTCCTAACTCTCGGATTTGCTATTCCACAAATGAATGAAGGGAAAAAGATAGCATTAAAAAATAAAAATATAAGTCTTAACTCCATTTTATTTCATTGCTTAAACACTATCAGATAATTAAAACATTTATTTTGAGTATAAACACAATAGTTTCTCCCCCTCACACTGGATTTTCACTTTTTCTCTCTGTGCCCTTTGAAAGTTCACTTGTGCAGGAAAGACACTGGGACTGATCACAGATCCTCCTCCTCTCCCAGGGCCCCAGTTTTGATCCAGAAAATAGTCCTGACAAACCATTATTGATGAAGATAACCCCAGGGTTATGGGAACAAAAGCACAGCTCCTTGTGTTAGCACCCAGCCGACAGGAGACGAAAGGACAGGGAGTATAAAGGGGAATTTGAACACATCCTCTGATTTTAAAATTAGTCACAAGATCTGTTCTTTTTCTGTTTTTTTTTTTTTTTTTTTTTTTTTTTTTTCCCCGAGGAGATGATTACAGGGGCAGCAACAAAGGTCCTCAGTGACTCCTCCTTTCTCTTCCTTTTCTTTGTTTGGTGGTGACAAAGCTAGGCTAGATGATCCCAATTTTGGTGGTGACGTCCCAGGCACTGTAGTCAGGGGCTGACTGAACGGAATTCCTTTTCACTCTATCACACGCCATCAACAGGTTGACCTTGGCCAGTCAAGGTCAGTGAGCTTTGTCACCACTGGCTTGATCTGGGGACATATGGCTTGGCCATCCACAAGGCACATGAGCCCTGAGTTTTCTTTGATCTCGGCTGACTTGGTCCTCAGTGGAGTTTGAGGATGGAATGGTGGGGGAGCTTATCTCTGGAGAGAGAACAGTGTCTCATCTTGGATGTGGATGATGTCTAGGTCTTTTTGTTTTGTTTTGTTTTGAGTAGAATAGATGCCTTTCAGCACTGTCTTCTTGGCCTTCAGAGTCTTTGCTTTGGCTTCAATTTTAGGAGGGGCAAGGGCTTCCTCCTTTGCTTTTTCAAAACTACCTTGGCGGAAATGTCCTTTTCCTTTCAAAAATAACCTTTCCCTAATTAAAAAAAATAAGTAAAACATTATTTGTGGTAGAAATTTTAGAAAATTTAAAAAATTTAAGTATATCATCAGATATAAACAGTTTTTTAAAATTTATTTTATATTTTCAGTGTTCCAAGATTCACTGTTTATGTACCACACCCAGTGCTCCATGCAATATGTGCCCTCCATATATAGATCATGCGATGTGTATTTCATTTTTTTTGTCCTAATGACTATATACCTTCATGCAGAATAAAGACTTATATCCAGAGGCTTTACTTGCTGTGTGAGCATTTCTCCCACATCGTTGTATATTCTTAAAGTGACTTTCCTCATTGCATCTTCTATGCATGGATCTTCTGCTGTGAACTCAGTCTTTTGTCGCCCATTTAGCTTGTTTGCAGCCTTCCAATACAACAGGTGACGCCCCCCAGACTCTCCTCGTATGTGGATCTTGGCCGGCTCGTATCTCTGACTGTTTCAGCTGGCAGGCATTTCTCAAGACTTGAAGTGTGGGACCGAGTGTCCCATTTGCTCAAACCAAAATCCCAACCACCTCCTTGACTCTGTCCTCTCCCCGATGCTCTGCCCTCAGAAGATGTTCCTACTTACTAAGTATTTGAAGACATGCGTGATGTGTCCCTTCCAAAGCATCCAGACACTTGCCCGCAGCAGCCCCACAGCCAGTTTAGAACTCTGCCTCTCCCAGCTCCATGCCGTTTCCTGCCTCACCACCCTAACTTAGTGCTTTACAACTCTGGGTATTTAGAGATCACCTTCATGGTTTTTCCATTTTTCCATACCACCAGTACCATTATTTAAGCTTTATTTTTAAGATTAACTATTACTTAAAAAGTGGATTTTAACTTAGCTACACTAGGTGTGAAAACACAGCTTTGAAGTACTGAACACGTGTGCATGCGTGCATTTTCATGTATATAATTTTTTTCCAATTCACATGAAAATAAATTTGTAACTATTGAAATAAAAAAATAAAGAAGATGACATTACCTAAAATTATCTTCCATAATGATACATATACCCTATTTTGGGAAACACTACATTAGCTTTATTTATTTATTTGACACAGAGAAAGAGGGAGAGCATAAGCAGGGGGAGTGGCAGAGGATGAGGGAGAGGCAGACTCTAGGCTGAGCAGGAAGCCCAGTGTGGGGCTTGATCCCAGGACCCTTGGATCATGACCCAAGCCAAAGGCCGATGCTTAACCGACTGAGTCACTCAGGCAACCCCCCCCATTTATTTATTTATTTATTTATTTATTTATTTATTTATTTATTTATTTATTTATTTATTTGAGAGAGAGCGAGAGTGTGTGCATGGGTGGCAGGGTGGAGGCACAGAGGGAGGGAGAGAATCCCAAGCAGACTCCCCGCTGAGTGCAAAGCCGGACACACGACCCTGAGATCACGACCCAAGTTGAAATCAGAAGCTGGAAACTTAACCGACCCAGCCACCCAGGTGCCCCTTATTCCTTCTTTTCTGATATACTAATTCCTATTCACCTCTTGAGTCCTAGGGAGACCTAATTATATGAAACAGCAAAAATTATATCTTGTGAAGTTAAAAAAAGAGTTAAAATACAGGCATGAGAGAATATGTAAGTTGAGAAGGGAGCAAAGGGAGAAAAAATGTTCCAAATACTTAGACTCTGAAATGCTAATATGCCAAGTCAGCATGCTGGAATTTCTAGGAATGGCTCTAAAAGAATAGAAATAGAGGATATAACTTCCAAACCAGTAGATGGAAATATATGGAATGAGAACACATTGTCGTCCAAAAAATGTACATTAATATAAGGAGGTCAAAAGCAACATATAAAAGAGGGCAAATACCACAGAATACAACAGAGATAAGCCTAAGGATATTAGCAAATGTACCCTGAGAAGTTGTTCCTGATAAAAGACAGTGATTATCATTCTGGTTTTAAAGACATCTATCTATGTGGTATTCAGAAAATCCTCAAATATAACAACATGGAAAGGATGGAAAAAAGTAAAAAATCGCATTCTTGGCAAATATCAAATGAACAACAGAAGCTGGTGCATCTGTCTTAATGTTAGGTCAAAATTAATATAAGGCACTCTGTGTTATGCTTTATAACTTTCAAATTGTTTGTGAATATTCTTTGATATATGAAAAGCAGATAAATCCAAATTTCTAAAAATATAATAAGTGGTCACATTGTAGTGATGTGGAATATATATCTGTGAGATCAATGAATTTAAAAACAGCCTGATATACAATTCCAGTGACTTCAGAAGGCTTCAAGTCTCAAGCAGCCTAGCTCTAAGAGCAGATGATTTACGTGAGGATGCTCTGATGAATGGGTCTTTTAAGGATGGAGACACTGATGTAGGGATGTGTGGGAAAGTCTGTATAATATTATTTCACTAACTATGAGAGATGATTAAATGGATGTTTGTTTTAGATATGATTTGAAATATGATACATAATTGAATGCATAAATCTTACAGAATGGGTAGATGTTTGGCTCTGTGTATATCATGGGGAGTTTATGGGTCCATATTGGCTTCACCATTCTTTGGATATTATCACTGGGAAATAAAGTACAGCCAATAAGGTTGTCTTACATTTGGGCACATGTATCATTTTGTCTTAACTCCTATGATTGCTAAGAGATAGAACTTGATTCCAAAGACTGGGTGCTTGGCACCCACCACTGCATCTTCTAGCACATGTTGGGAGTCAGAAGGGCAGAAACAAGAAACCATGAGGCTCAGGGATGCCAACCTTGTAAGGCAAGATGTGGCTGTGGGTTTGGGTTCAGAGCCGCAGCCTTTCCCAGAACTCCAGCCAGCCATGCAGCCTGAAGTCCTGGAGAAAAAGACCTGGGTTCTAGCTCTGACTCTGCTTACCACCCATGGGCTGTGTTACTTTGTTCATCATTTAATTTCTTGGGCTATCATTTCCTCACATGCAAAACAAAGGGTTTTTTAACCACCGGAGTCTGTTATTTCTATAAAATGAGAATTCTATAACTTGACTTTTCCCAACTGGTATCTAGGTAAATGTTTAAAACTGTCTTTCTGGAAGCAAACAAAGAAGTTTTAAAAAACCAAGGGATACTTGGGTGTTTCAGCTGGTTAAGTGTTTGACTCTTGGTTTCGGCTCAGGTCATGATCTCAGGATCCTGGGATTGAGTCCCACATCGGGCTCCATGTTTAGCACAGAGTTTGCCTCAGATTCTTTCTCTGCCCCTCCCAGCTCATGTGCTCTCTCTCTCAAATCAATAAATAAAATTTAAAAACAAAACAAAACAAAACACCCCACAAAAAACAAAAAAACCCAAACCAAACCAAAAAGCTAGTTCATAGAGTTTTTAGCATTTGTTAATTTCCGTGGTGTAAGTATGTCCACCGCGACCAATTCCAGGCGACCAACAAGAAGTCACTGACTGCAGGGCTGGCATTTAATGTGCTCGGCCAGGTGTCACGAGCTGTTTGGAACCAGCTGCGGCACAGACCACGGAGCTGTCAGGGACCAATATGGCTTCCAGACGCTCTCGCCTCAAATAGCGTAATAAGCGGGGTAGCGAAGTTTGAACATCTAACTCAGACCAAACGGTTTGAATTTCGGCTCTACCTCTCACTGATTGTATAATCCTGGGTAAGTCATTTTGCTCTCTAAGCTCTAGTTGTTAATCTGAGAAAATGGAAATTAGCATTTATAACACAAAGTCCATCCATTTCCTCATTCATTCAACGAATGTTAATTAATCAAGGCGATGATTATGTCGAAGAGGTTAGCTAAATGCCAGGTGCCTTAACTTCTGTCCAGTAAGATTTCCCCTATGTTTGGTCCCTGACTACTTTTCCTTCTGCGGCAACCTTCCTGTATGGTATTATCTACTCCACTGCGTGATCTGGACTTCTCCAGACTCCCTAATCACAGTCTCTCAAGGATGCTTCTCCTCTGAGCTCCAGAAGCTTGTATCCATCACCTGCTGCCCACCTCCTCTGAGACGTGCCATGGGTTTTCCAAGTCAGCATGCCTGCAAATGAACTCCTTAGTTTTTTCCATCCACTACAGCCTCCTGCAGCCCCGTCCTGTCCCTCAGAGGATACAGCCACCAGTATTCCAGGAGCTAGAATACTCTTCCCCCAAGCCTTCCATGGCTAAGGGCCTCCTTCCAGATGGAGAGCGGTTCCTCTGATGTTTTGCTCAGGTGGGCATAGTAGACAAAGTACAACTATAATTTCAAGTTTATCTCATATGCTTCTTGTCACAATCAATATTTGTTGAATTAAATGAGTAAACTAATGGTGAGAATTTCATACGCTATAATGGGATTTGAGGGAAGCTATTTTGGGGTGTGGAGAGAGTTATTGATCTCTCTGAAATCACATCACTCAGACAACTATATATTTTATCAATCCTAAGCTGAGAGCTGGGGCCTGATAGATGATGAGATTGGCTCAAAATTGATTGATTGACAGATTGATTAATTCTTTCATCTCATACACATTTTGAATAGCTGCTAAGGTGCCAGACACCTTGTTCTGGGGATATTAAGATGAACAAAATATAAGTCCAAGGGTCTCATTATACACTTGGGGGAAGACTTGAAAAATGTACAATTCAATGTGTGCTTCGATGAAGGGTTTTACAGAATGCTCTGTGTGCCCAGGGGGCAGTGTGATAGGCTCCTCCTCTGAGATTCAGAGAAAGCTTCACAGAGATGATATTTGTTTTGGGCTTTTATAGGGAGGAAGAGTTTGGCAGTGGAGAAAGCAGTGTGGTGGAGGAAAAAAGTAAATCTTAGGCAGAAAGAGCATGTGTAGAATTGGGTGGTGGGCAATGTTGTGGCATTTGGAATTTCTCTGTGGCTAACACGTATGACATACATGAAGGTGTGGTGTCAGGAATGAGGCCAGGGTGGTCCATGGGGACCAAGAACTGTACATGTCCAGTCTGGGGGCTGTCAGTGCCAGTGTGCATCAGAATCACCTGGACATTGTCTGCTGGGGTGGATCCTGGGCCCTACTCAGACTTGAAGAATCAGAAGCCCTGGGGTGGCACATGGGTGCCCCTATGTAGAAACTTTTCAGAAGTGGTTCAAATGCAGAGCCAGACCTTGAGAAAGGTCAGTAACCCATCCATGGTTGCACACAAAACAATAGAAGCAGATCTTCCCGAGTCCCCTGGGAGAGTGTTAAGAGCACTGCAGTCTAGCACTGTTGGTCCCACTCCCTAATGAACTACATAAACTGACACAAGTACTGATTTTCTTGGAAAGGCAGTGACTTCCCTTGTCTGCCTGGAGGTAAGGGCTACAGCTGAGCCCAGAAATTGGCATCCTACACAATCTCACCAGTTCCTTAGGAAATGACAAACTCCTTCCATTTGCTCCCCATTATTTCATCGTAAATGAGAAAGTAATAAGGCGAGCTGGCAAGTGGACTAATTAAATAGGCCATTTCTGTCCCATTGATCCAGAGCCGGAAGGGAGAGAGGCTTCTCATTGAGAATAAATGGAAGGCATTTCTGTCACAATGAGGGTCAGAGCAGCAGCCCAGGATCTGGGATGGGAGCTGTGCTGAGGAGGGGCTCTGTGCTTGCAGATGGAGGGGACACCCTGTGTCTATCACGGACACCTCCTGGGAGGCTGCTGTTGGAGCTGGAGATATAAACCCACCGTGTGCTTCTCTGGACAGGAGGCAGCATGTGAGAGAAAGGCTGTGCAGTGAGAATGCTAGTCTTTGTTCTGCGTAGTCAATGGTGAGGCATGAACCGTCGGTGCCAAAGGTGGCAAAAATAAATACACAAATAAATGAATAAATAAATGACTTAAAATGAGACCTGCAGAAGTCCAGCTGGTGTGGTTTTATGAACTGACCAACTGATGCTGTAAACATGGAGTTTAGAAATTATCTTTTCCGGGCACCTGGGTGGCTCAGTGGGTTAAAGCCTCTGGATTCAGCTCAGGTCATGATCTCAGGGTCCTGGGATCGAGACCCACATCGGCCTCTCTGCTCAGCGGGGAGCCTGCTTCCCCCTCTTTCTCTGCCTGCCTCTCTGCCTACTGTGATCTCTCTCTCAGTCAAATAAATAAATAAAATCTTAAAGAAAAAGATAAAAAAAAAAGAAATTATCTTTTCCATCCTTTTCGGTGGAAGACCATTGTAGTGCAGGTAGATGAGGCCAGTTCCTCCCTAGCTGTGGTCCGTTTCACCTCTCTGGCTTCCTATCCTGAACTACTTGCATTTTCTTACAGGCACCAGAGTGATCCCACCTCCCTCACTTAATCCACTAACACCCCTGCCCCTCCCCCTGAATTTCTCAAAGTGCCATCTGGCCACTATTTGCCTTGGAAAAATGTGGAAATTTTGCTGGAAGTGTGGAAGCCAGACACTAGTACCTTCCACAGTCCTGCTGATTTGCTCTCTGCTGGGCTGGATCCTAGAATCAGGATTTTAGCAAATACGCTGGGTGATTCTCAGCACCAGTCGGGTTTTAGAGCCACTGACCTCCTTCTTCTCTCTTTGTGGAAACACCTATTCATCTCTCTCTTCACAGCTCTAGTGTGCTGAAATATGAACAGGATTCCTGTGGTTTTATGTTTAGACATAGCCAAAAGCATTATTACTTGATTCAAGATTGTTGTGAACTTCTGCAGAAAGAAAGCAATGAAATGCAGTGTCCATCTCAAAAGCCACAAAAATCTCAGCCACTAACAGACTTTATAGTGGTTGGAGAATAGCCATCTAGAAAGGAAGAAAAGGAAATTTATTTTAAACTGGGCAAGTTTGAGTTTGGTTGTGCTTGAAATGAATAAGAGTAAGTAAAATTTATGAATGATCATTACTCCTTACCTTAGCCATATTTTATGACTTTTCAAAGTAAGCTAAAACATTTTATGAGTGTTTGTAAAATGGTTTCTTTGCCTTATGAGTTTCCCATCACCAACACAGAAGCCAGAAATCTCAAATTCATAGCTTCCCTTGCAGCTAGGATGCAGACCATCTGCACTGTCAACAAGTTGTGCTGATGGCTAGTACTCACCCAGATATAATGTGAATGGGAATAATAGGATGAACTTGATTCCTCCAGTGACCCATTTTGCTGTAGAAGGTGGCAGAAGCTCCCAGGTTTGAGAGGACCTTAGCAGCAGGTCAAGTTCCCAGTACATAGGTCCCTTGCACTGGAGGCCATCAGTTCCCAGTGGTGCAGAAACTATGGTACATATAATAAGCTTCAGGGGTGGTATCCTTACCAGGACAGTTAAGGATGGTGCCCCTCGAAGCTGAAGTTCATGTCCGAGTCACCAGTTATCCCTGAAAGTCTCTGAGCTATCCACCTCTCAGTCTTTCTAATATCATCCTTAATATAATGACCCAAATCAGAAAATTCACTGATACAATTCAGTAACTCCAGTCTATAGACTTTAATCCCATTTTACCAGCTGAACCACTAATATTTCTTCATGCAAAAGATGAAAACATTATTTTCTGGTCCAGGATCCAATCTAGGAATACACATTTTATTCAACTGTTGTGTATCCTTAATCTCTTTTAATCTGGAACAGTTTCTCAGCATTTCTTTTTCTGTCATGACCTCCACATTTGCTAAGAGAACAGACAGGCATTTTATTTTGTAGGTGTCTCAATTTGAGTTTATTTGATGTTTTCTTATGATTAGAATCATGTCACATGCATTTTTGCATGCTTTTTCACATGCATTTTCCATGCTTTCGAAAAGCCATGGAATTGATGTTGTGTCCTCCTCAGTGTATCATATCAGGAGGCACGTGATCTTGATTTGTCATTACTTACATTATTTCTTTGGTTTCTTGGTTAAGGTGCTGACTTCCAGGTTTCCCTACTGTAAAGTTACTCTTTTCCCTTTGTAATTATTATGCCCCCAAAATCCTTAAAATAATTTTGTTCCTGTTTTATCAGTCAGAACCAGCTTCAGTTTCTTACAACTAAGAACCCTCTATCAGTGCTCTTTATATTCACTCACACAATGAGTCCTCCAAGAGACCGAGGAGATTTACGTAGAAAGTGTCATGATTATGTCTAGGGTTTAGGCAACATCTGTCTGGCTGTATTGGAGGGGGGATGGGAAGGTGCAAGAATCAGACAGCCCATTGGGTGGATTCTGCAGTGGTTCAGGTATGAGATGGAAGAAAGGGATAACTTAGGAGGTAATGAAAATGCCACAACTCATCAGTGACCCACTCTGTGCCAGGCTCTTGTATACATTGTTTCTGTTCTTCATAACAGGCCTAAACACTGTGTTTAACACTTCCACTCCTCGTAAAGAAATGGAGGTTGCTAGATTTGTCTATACACACAGACTAATGAGGGCAGAGCCATTGTCCTAAACCAGGAGCACCTGGCACTCATGTGCATGCACCTTCCCATGAGCTTCACACCTGACCTGGATGCTGATCTGATGGCCTCACTTGTGCTTCTGAAGACTCCGATGTGTCAGTGACAAAATAGCTGCAGCTTTTCCAGGCATGCAGGTCCTGAGCCAGCTCACAGAAGGACAAGAGGCACATTGCAACTTAAATGTGTCCTGCTGAGGGAGAGGAATGCACTCCAGGAGCAGGTCGGTGGTGTCGCTGACACAGGATGGTAGCTTCATCTGTCCTGGTGGAGGGCAGGTTTTACATTTGTGGTTTACATTTACATTTGTGGCCAACGTGAAGTTGCGTGGTCTCTGCAAATCCAGATGTGCCCTGTGAGCCGAATGGAACCTGGGGTTCTTGCAGCCTTCAGAGTAGTGCAGGCTTAAATAAAGAAATAAAGAAAAGAGAGAAATTAGTCAGAGCTCCCACATTTTATCATCCACACTGGGGACAGGGGTGGGGAGGTGCTGTGAGAGACACATTCACCCTCCTCTGTCCCATCTTGTGTGGGATTCTTTGCCTACCAGGCTGTTGGCGGGACTTGAGGCAAGCCAGACACCAGGGGTCAGGATTTCAAGAGCTCTTAGCGTTGGGGGATTCTTGGATCTTGTTTAGTCCAGGCCCTCTAGGACTATCATGGTAATCTGTGCCATGGAGTTAAGGACGGACATTCTGTAAGGTTCCTGCTAGTTGAAATTCTATAGTTTTACAAATCCACTCTAAGTCTTTCCCTTCATTTTCCACTGTGTTGCTTCTTTTTCTAATGCTAATTAATATTTCAGGAAACCTTGGTGTTTGAAGCTTAACCTTGTGATTTTGACTATTTGGCAGAGTCTCTGAAGATCCATGTAATATGTTAATTTGAAACTTTGTTGAAACAAAGTTTGAATTTCAAGGGCTGCAAGACCAGCTCTCCCCAGCGGACACTTAGCTGGGGCGCCAGCTGCAGGCGTCTCCCTCCCTGCTCACCTCAGCCGTGTGGCCTTTCCTCCTTATGCAATCATTAGAAATAGCTGCTGCTGGCTCTCAAGGGTGTGTTCTGGGACAGACACAGTGTTATGAGCTCCACATGCAGTATTGTCTCATTTATTCCTCACAAAACCTTTGTGTGATGGTGTTTCATTTTCAGAGAAAGGCAAGATCAGTGGTGTTAGGTAAGGTTCCTATGGAGTCATGGCAGGAAGGGGCAGAGCTAGGATTCAAACCCAGGTCTGCTGCCCTCCAAAACCTTGTTTTTCACTGCTGGAGAGACCTCAGTGTTTTTTCTTTCCAGGCTTAGAAAGGTTCCTGGGTAAGAAAACTTCCATAAGGATGTCACAGAGCTCCTTGATGGAGCTCCTGCTCTATGCTCCTACTGTTCTATGAATGTTGTGTTTGCAGCAGTGAACAAAGGGGACCCACAACCCTGCCCTTGCAGGCTTTACACAGGTGTAGGCAGGCAACCAACTACACAACAACAGACATTCTGTGGTGGAGGGTGACAAGTGCCAGGGAGAAAAAGCCGGGCAGGGCAGGGCTGGTTGAGGGAAGTGGCTCAGATTAAGTTAGGAGTGGGGAGAAGCAGCCCCTCATGGAGAACGCAACATGTGTGTAAAGCTTCAGAGGTAAATAAGTGTGCCACTCACCGGGTAGAATGTGCCAGAAAGGGGAATGGCAGTACATTGGCCGAGACACAGTGCCTGGAGTATTCATGGATAGCCAGAAGGCCAGCACGGGCGGGTGGGAGCCTAAGGGGCGGCTCTCAGGAAAGGAGGCCCGGCAGACCCTGGGCTCAAACCAAGAGAGGCCAGTGGGCCGTTCCAATGACTTTAATTTCCACTCTGAGGGAGATGGGACCCGCTGGAGGGGAGGGTTGTAGCAGACATGTGACTCGCTCTGATAGCTGTTTTGAACCATGCTGGCATGTGGGGAATTAACTCAGGTGGGGCAAAGATAGGAGGGAAGTGGGAGTCCAGGTGGGAAGCATTTGCAGGCCTCAGCCTAAGATAGGACAATGGCCTGGATCTAAGGTTTGCTGGGGGTGCTCAAGGGGTCAGACTGCATGTGTATTTTGAAGGCAGAGCCAATAGCATTCGCTGACCAATAAATGCTGGGTGCAGTGCTGATTTATTTCAGTGACAAAACTTAATTAAATAGCTTTTTAAATGTCCTTCATGCTATCTTAAAAAGGATCCCTAAGGCGTAACAGGGATTCCTTAGATATTTTGACTCTACTGCATTTAGAAGAGGAAACAAGTTACCACCAGAAATGTGGAGATTAGCAAAGATCTCGGCTCGTTACCCTCACAAAGGTCTAAAGTGTGTATGACTATAACCTGGTTCTAGACTTGGATCAGGGACAGGGACCAAGAAGATGCTGCTAGAATTGAAAGTTGAAGAAGGAGCTCATGTCTGAGGAGGTGAGCAGCCAGAAACCACCCTGGGAGCAAGCTGAGGTGGTGACAGCGGCTGTCTGTGCTGGGAAAACCAGGAATCTGTTGTTCCAAGAAGAAGGTGCCTGGAGCGCAGACAGGGAGGCCCATCTTGGCAGCATGGGCCCGCAGATGTCTGCAAGTCTCAAAGCAGCAGATTTAAGACGAGTCTCGAACGCATGGAGGCAGTCCTGGGGAGCCTGGACTCTCTGGGCTGCAGGTTGAGCTGGCTGAAAGGAAGGTCCTCCGGAGGCCACTGTGGTTATCAGCCTGCTCAGGATGGCCAGCCCATGGAGCCCATGTGCGCGGGAAGCGCAGGTGCTCAGATGTCTGCTGTCGCATTTCCAAGCCTTGTGGGTACTTCAGTTCACTTCCAGTCATAGCAGAGAGCGCTCTAGACTTAGAAGTGGAACCCCTGATTCTAAATCCTTGCTCTGCCACCTCCCAGCTGTGTGACCATGAACACATCACAGCACCTCTTTAAACCTCTGCTTTTTTGTTGGTATATAATAGCACAGATATGTAGTAGAATGTATCATGGGTCACCTTTATTTAATGCCCTTTCCCATAAGAGGATTATCCTTGTGGCCATGCTATTTTCTTTGGTGAAATGTGCACAAAATGCCAGTGCACAGCTTTGGAGAGTCAGTGCATGGCTGGTCATGTTTTCCTTCCCTGTGTCTGTGCCTGGTTGTGTGGATCCAGAGGGAGCCTCCCTCTGCCCGGATTCCAGAGGAAATCCCCTATGCAGAAGCCCCAGCCCACCTGTGGTGCATATGGAAGAAGAGGGAAATGAACTTCTTTTGCTTTGAACCTTGAAACATTTCTGGGTTGTTTGTTTCTATGGCATAACCAACTGACTGAGAGAAATGGAAATGACGATCTCTCTTCATGTACCAGAGCGCAGAATTGTCCTGATGACTGACTGTGATTCTTCCTTCTCTCTGGAACTTTCTATTTCCTTCTCCACTCCAGGCCAACTCCTACATACTCTCTAGGTGTTGGCTGAAATGCAGCTTCCTCAGAGAGGCCCCCTTCCCTGGCTCCCTCAATGAGTTACCCCCTTCTGTTCTTAGAGCTTCCACATACTGCCTTCCTTCCTCTTTTGTGAGCTTCATCTCATGTATAATCCCTTCTCGAACAGCCCGTCACTGGCGTCTTCAAACCCAACAAGGGCGAGTAATTTCCTGCCTTGTTATGTCTGCACCACCAGCTCCCAAGGCACCAGGCACAGAGTAAGTGCTCCTTAGAGACCAATGCATGTGACCAACGGCATGCCCAGCACAGTCACGGTGGCCTTCTTTCTCTCTTTTCATCACTCAAGATTCCTTTATAATATTTCTCCTCTTTCCTCAGGGGCTCCATATTTGGAAAGATTCCTGTCTACCAAGCAAACCACATTTATACAAAGCGATTCATTTGGCTATTTCTTACTACTCAAAGACATGTGTCGCTGCTGATAAGAGCTACTGATCAGCAGGAGATAATCACCATGACCACATCGATGGATATAATTCCAGCCCCAGGCAAAGCAAACATATGTTTGTGTTTGTGCAGCTTTACAGAATCCTTAGCAGTTGCTTCAAGCAAAAGGACACATAATGTTTATTTAACAAGAGATCCTGAGGGAGGCCAGTCTGGGGCGGGTCAGGCAGTTCATCCATGCCATCAGGGACTTGGCTCCCATCTCTTGCCTCAGCTTTCTTTCCAGGCTTGTTGCCTCTTTATCTTCCCAAGATATCTGCAGCCGCTCCAGGGATCATGAGGGCACTTGGGGCAGGGTGAAGAGGCCAAGCCAGCAGACTCTCCCTTCCTGTCTGTTGCCTTCACCAAGGAAGCAAAACCTTCCTCAGAAACTCCTTCTCATGTTGCCTTTGTCGGAACTGGACTCCATGGTCTCCCCTAGCCACAGAAGACTCTGGAACGTGAGTATCTAGCAAAAGATCCGGGAGTCATCCTAGGTCTGGCATGTCGCCAACCTGGGCAAAAGGAGGGTCTGTTACCAGGACAGAAAGTAGGGAGAGTGGCTTCTGGAAAGCAGCAGAGTGTCTGGGGCAGGTCATGGGAACTCAGGGCCACATTACTTTTTTGTCATGCATTTAATCAAGTCCCCTCCTTTAACAGATGAGGGGAATGAATACCCACCATGGGAAGCAGCCAAGGTTCTATCTTGATTTAATGGCATATAGGGGTTAAAATATAAGTCCTCAATATCTCTTCACTATTTTGAAGAAGTAATCTAAAGTGGCCCATAGCCCAGGCAAGTTGTGCAGCAGAAGGAGAGGGTGTAACGCTTAACATCTGTAGGCAGGGGACCTGGATTCCGCCCCCGTTCCACTTCATCTAGCCTACCTTTGGGCAAGTCATGTAATCCGTTAAAGGCTTGGTTTTGTTTCAGCCATCTTTATTTCATTTGATTTTCCAGATCAGGGAAATGGAGACCCAGAAAAGTGAAGTGACTTGGTCAAGATCAGAGAGCTTGTGAGTGGCAGGGCAAGGACTGCAGAAGGGTGGGAAACCTCCCGACTTCTTTGGTGCTCCCTCCCAGAAACATATGTTCGGAAGAGTTTCAAGCATACCTGAGCGAGGGCTAGGGCCGTGCCCCCTCTCTGTTGGTTAGGACATGACAGTTTATTGTGTTAGGAGGAATGGTTGACCTATTTTAGCTATTCAGACACGGACTTACAAACTTGGCTCTCAAATTGTGTTTATGAAGAGGCTCTTGGTAAGCAAATAAATCTGGATGTCATGCATTGTTGCAAAAATCACCTTTTCAACCTGTAAATCAGCAAATTACCCACTGTTGTGGTAACAAAGGATAGTGAGAAGAGGACCATATTGATTTTTAATAAGAGTAAAGAATGCCAACCTGGCAGTGATTCCTTCCATTGTACAATAATCCCAATCTCATAGAGAGATTAAAAAAAATACAAATTTCAGGGCCTTATTCCTTGGAAAGCCTAAGCAGATCCTACAAATGTGTATCTTTACAACGTTTTCTCAGGAGATTCTGGTAATCAGCCTACTGAGTGGACAGGATAGGACTTCTTGAAGCAGCCCTTGGAAATCTTTAAATTGTGGTTATTTGCTTTGCTTTCAGGCAAAATGCATGTTAGCTCCAGATGGTTGGATGTCACTCTGTGATGACCAGATGGTACAAACTGTTGAACTTCTCAGAAGTGCTATTAACCACAGGAGTGGTTTGCTTTTGCCTTCAAAATTTTAATCTGAAAAACATATATTGGTCATTGTTAAAGAAACTAAAGGCAAATATGGAATACTGTTAGTATTCTGATCAATTAGAGGATGCCATCCAAACAACATTTAAAAATGTACAAAGACCAAACCCACGAGATGTTATCAATCATCACTCTGGATCAGTAGCTCTCAATAGAGGTGGGAGGTACATTTGACGATGGACCAAAACATTTTTTGTTGTCACACAACAAGGGTGGGGGGTTCTGGCATCTTATAGGTAAAGATTGGGATGCTGCTGTACATCCTGAAATGCACATGAGTGCCCCCCCCGACTAGAGAATGATCTGGCACTCAATGTTAATTATACTGGATTGAGAAATCCTGCTTTAGAGAATCTAACTCAGGCTTGAATATAATTCTCTCATTGTCTTTTAGCTTGGGGTGTATGTTTGTGTGTGTGTGCACATGTGTGTGCACGTGTGTGTGTGTGTATGTGTGTGTGTGTGTGTGTGTGTGTGTGTGTACGTGATGGGTGCCAAGGCATCCAAGATCCCAGAAAGTTCTTCTGTGGATTCATGTGTAAGTCTTCTGCCATTTTTAGGCGATGCTGGGGAAGACCTTTGGGAGCCCCTTCATTCCTATGTGGCCATCGTGACCACCAGATGAACAGCTGTCTCCTCTTTGGCCTCCTGTTGCTGCTGAGACTGCTGGGGGTGCTGCAGTTTCCCAGTGTGGTCCTTGGGCCGCCCCACCCCAAGCTGGATCACTAGCTCCATCTGACTCCTCCTCTCTCAACTCTGCTGAGAGGACTTGCTCCTGCTTTATCCTCTCCAGCAGTTAGCACCCACATGCAGACTTGTCATTCACCCTCTATTGGAAATACTTTCTCTTGTGTTAGAAGGGCTTAGAAGCTGCATGGCAGAGTCAATAGATCTCTGCATGGGGAGGCAGGAATCTCATACCATGAGGAGGTAATGAGTCTTACCATTAACTTGCTGTGTGGCCTTAGGCAAGGTACTTCCCTTCTCTGGTCCTCATTTTACCCTATGTACAAGAGGTGGCTAGTTCAGAAGAATTCTCAGGTCTTTTCCTGGTCTGACATTGGAACTCGGAAGTTGGCAGTCCTTTCGCTCAACACAAGGACTGTAGACTGACCAGTCACAACACATCTTGAGAACCACACATGCACTTATGTTTTCCTCCTAAATTCTAAGAGGAATGTGCCAGCTTACCATTCTGGGAAGAATCCTACACCCACACTGATGGATGTCAATTCTGGCATTTATTAGAGTGCCAGTAAATCTTGAAAACAATAAATATCTCATTACTTCGCTGATGATGTGTCTTTAAGTGCTACTTCAAAATACCTGTCGTTGCTGTGCTTGATTTATAACAAGGACTCATTTTAATCTTGCGGTCTTTCGTCTTTTGCAAGCACCTTGTTGGACCCTAATCAGATTTCTGTAAATCCCTTAGAGCAACCAGCAAGGAGGCCAAAGTGGGTATTCCAGTGATGATGCGGTCCCTCATCCTGACAGGTTTGGAGTCTGATTTCCTGACCTCTGATTGCCAGCTGAAATGATACAGACTTTGATGTCAGGCAGGCTCGGATTAGTATCCCATGTCCTAACCTCTCACAGCTGTCTGGGTCATCTTGGACAAACGAATATAACCTCCCCGAGCCCCAGTCTCTTTGCCTGTAAAATGGGAGATTGAGGTTCCTTTGCAGAGTTGAGGTTAACAGGGAATGAGGTGACACACGCATAGTACCTGTCTTGTTTTTGAAATAGAGGAAACGCTCCGACAATGATGACCTATTAAAATGATTATTACTTGGAAGAAAGAAAGGAGAGCTCCTGGACAGAAAGCCCTGGAGTCCAATGTCAAGGGCTGTACATCAACTCCTCTTCTGTTTTAATACTGAATTAACAACCAGGCAGGGGGAAAAATGGAACATTTAAATATTTAAACCAAACATTTAATTTTTAAACATGAACATTCTTTTTATAACTCGGACTGCTCTTCAAGGCCTGTGGAAAATTCCCCGAGCCTCTGCTATCTGCCCTCCGTCAAGGTGCGTGCTAAATAACACTGCTAATCTTGGATGTCTCTGAACTTGGCAGGGGATGATACATTTGTTTTATTCAGAAGAAGGCATATTTGTGTCCTAATAAAGATATTACTGACAAGTTTCTGTAAAGAAAGAGGATTAAATCCCTGTGTAATAGAAATGAAACGGAATCTAACAGGAAGGCAATGATTTCATGTTACTCTCTTGATTTGGGTTCTCTGCCAGACCCAGTTCTGGGTTTTGCGTAAGCTATCTCTTTCTAATTGCACACAAACACACATACACCATGGCAAGGTTTTTGCTGTAATCACGTTTCTGTTCATGGGAAAATGGGGTTTAACAAGTCTGACTAAGGAGCCCGCGTTTGAGCTAGTGGACATTTATGCTTCCATAGCTCCTTCTCCCAGCACGGGCCCTCAGATTTTTGCATAGAGTTCCACCATCTCCAGCCCTCGGTTGTTACTGTTGCTGGTGGAATTAAATCCACCTGCATTTTGTGTGTGTTCTAGGTCTCATGACAGTGCTACTCACTGTGGCCACAGCTGTTGATTCAGGAATACACCTGTGGACCAAGAGAGGCCAAGTAGATGCATCAAGATGTCCTTGGGACCCTGGAAGAGGATGCTGATGCCACTCTTGGCCATCTTGCCACCAGGAAGGGAGAGCCAGCTGAGGAGAAAGCTGGTAGAAGCTGGAAGAGATTATAGTTGGTTTAGTTGGACCTCTGAGTTCATCACTTCCCTTTAAGAAAAGAGGTTTCTCACCTCTTAATGACTTGTTATCTATTCATGTACTTCTTTCACCTCATTAATTAATGCAACACACTCCCATGGAGCACCATTATGTTTGGGGTGTTCTGCTAGAGTTGTGTGCGCCCAGTCCACCATGGGTCTCCCCCATCTCTGACTGCAAAATGCTTTGGCACTCTGCATTTATAACCAAGTTGCTGCATAGGCTGCTTGGCCCTCTTTGTGTGGCTTTGGTCTCAACCCAGGATCCACAGGCTGTCACCACGCTTGGGGTGCAGTACTTCTTGAGACTGATCAGCAGATTTCCCTCCCAGCCCTCCTCCCTGTGTTCTCCCTTGAAGCATAGTAAAGCACCACATTACTGCCACAGGTCACCATTCTTGGGGTCCAGAGGTCTAAATCCCGTTGGGATCCCTGCTGCCACTGTTTTCTACCTCCCTATTGGATTCCCTAGAAGGCAGGGTCTCCCACAAACCTCCAGCCAACCTCTTCTCAGCACCTCCAGGCCTCTCTGTATCTTCTGGACTCTTGAGAGCACTAAGGGTAGTTTTCTTGAGATCAATGGGTGGGTAACTACTTAAAGTTGCAAATCTGTGAAGATCCTTCTAGAACAAGGGGCAGTATGCCTGAAGACAAATTCAACTCTCCAACTGAGAAAGGTAGAAATTGTTCTAAATTTTAAAATTGTCTTGATTGCTTCAAAAAGAATTCAAAAGAAAAACAAAACAAACAACCATAGACATAAGAACAAGGGTATCTGTCTGACACTGTGGTCCAGTTCCCACCTTTGGATTAAAACACACTTTTCTCTAAGGATGGGGCTTCTTTCCCTCATGTGACTTTCTATACCTGCTTGTAAGCTGTCCACCAGTGTGGTCTCAGACATGTGGGCACAAAGATGCTTTCTGTGAGTGTGGTTCTTTGAGTGGGTCATACTCTCTTTTCTGTTTTAGGGCAGTTAATTGCAAAAAATTGATCTCTGCCTCCTCCAGGAAGTTTTGGGCATCTTTTTTCCAGGTCTTTATCATATTGGAACTTGATATTCTCCTTGGCTTTTCTTTTCTTTCCTTGAGCCTGAGTGTCTCCAAACAATCTTGCTGGTTTTGGGAACCCTTCAGAAGGCTGAGCCAGATGCTGGCTACTCTGGATTCAGAAGGAGGGTTCTGGGATTTCTGTCTCAGCACACCTGCTTTTGTGTCCCGTGGCTTTGGGCAAACAGCTCCCCTCTGGAAACTCCATTTTCCTCAGCTCTAAAAGTAGGATAACATCAACATTGTGGACACAAACTGGACACTACTGTTTATACTTCTCCATATTTATGCCCTTCAAAATGTGATTTTGTGACTTTTTTCCTTCAAAATTGGAGCCCATTTCCCCACGCCTTGAGTAGGGGCAAGACTTTTGCCTTGTTTTTGCTAATAGGATGCAGTGGAAGTGACAGTGAGCCAGTTTGGAATTTTAAGTTCAAGGAGACTTGCATGCTTCTGCTAGCTTTTTTGGACCCCTACTTCTGCTATGTGAATATATTGAAGAGCCCATGTGAAGCAGAGATGCCTTATCCCAGGGGAAGCTATCATAGACCAGTTAGCTCCCAGCTACTCTGCAGACCACTAAAAGCCACAAAGCTACATCCAGTTAAACCTGCAGAATCATAAGCTAAATAAACAGTTGTTGTTTTAAGCCATTAAATTTAGGTTAGTTTGTTATGCAGCAAAAGCTAATACATCCCCTCTCTTCTCAGATGATTGTATTAAATGAGATAGTATGTGTGAGTACTTTGTAAACTGAAGCTTATCTTCCTCCTCTACCCTTCCTCACTCTCAATTATCCTTGCTTACATCAGTGGATTCAAAGTCTGCCTTTTCTTTGCACTGGACAGCATCTCTGACCAGAGGGAGACATGGCTAGAGGAGTGGGGTGATGTCAACACCTCCTTCCTTGGATACTCTGGAGCCGACTTCTCCATCTGATGTGGTTTTGGAACCTCTGGCACTTCTAGACTCTAGACATTGCTCAATCTTTAATAGCATCTTTTTTGGACTGATTACCCCCAAACTCTTGCCTGTTCTTAGACCTTGAAAACTAATAGAATAAGAAAATCAAAGGAGTATACTCCAAAGACTTTTGTTCAAGTTTGCAAGGTTAGGTGGTCTTGCTAGCTAGCTCTGTGGCCTTGGATGAGCTCTGAGACTTCATTTCCCCAAATCAGAAATGGTAACACACTTCTTATCCATTCCTCACAGGGATGTCTTAGGAATCATGAAGTAACCCTGTATGTGAAAGCACTTTTTCAACTATAAAGCCCTTTACAAAGTTATGGTATTGTTTGCCCATTCCACAAATAGTTATTGAGTGCTACTGTCTCCAGGCAATTTCAGTGAGTGAAGCAGAACGATCCCGGCCAGCATGTGGTACACTAGATCATTTAGTGTTATCCAGCCCTGCTGTGGCCCTACGACATTGGTGTGTTTTTTACTAGAACTTACCTTTGTCTTAGCATGGGTTTCTTATGAAACAGATGCTAAGGAAAACATACATGTTAAGGCTCTATTGGTGGGTAAGATCCTGAAGAAGCAAGGTTATGGAGTAAAATGGGAACCACGGTAGGGGAGGGGAAGCAGGTATAAGGTGTGACACTGAGCTTCCCACAGCTTCTCTTCAAACAGCCATTTTCTGGGTCATGTAGGACAGCTTTGAGGAGGCCACATGGAACACGGTGTCTTAGAAGACCTCCCTTAGGAGAGAAAGGGAGAGTGGTTCCATGCCTACTCCTTTCTGTCTGCCATCTCTCAGTGGTCAAGGTCATGCAATGCAAGTTAATTCTTCTATACTGCCAGGTATGTTACCTGACCCTCTTGGCGGCTACCTGGAGAGCAAGGCCCATTGCAGCAGTGGCAGCATGGAGTGGGTCCAGTTGGGTGAACCAGTGAGTATGAAAACCTGCTGTCAAGTGTCTTGCACATTGGCATTGTGCCCGCACATGGGGCACAAGGCTGGCGGTGTAAAGGTAATGTGGAGCACAGTTGCGGCCTGCCTCATGACATGGGAGACCTGCAGAGGGGTTGGCTGGCCAAGCAGGGGAGGGGATTGACAGAATGCGTGCCGCTGTGAAGCTGGTATGGAGCACACAGTCTCTCTTGAACGAAACCGGCAATCTCTTTTAGTTTCCAAGAATATGACTGAGACCAGATGACCTTTCTAGAGGCAAATCATGGATCAGAAAATTTGGGAAAGGCATTAACAGGATCTAGTATGTCTTTAAGTGCACATTTGGACAGAATTTCACAAAGCTTGGCATAGCAGCAGGAGGGATGACTGCAAGCCGGGGTCTCCTGGTCCTCCTCTCCCACTAACTTGTTATATGACCTCAAGCCCACTCCTCCATGGCCCAGATTGCCCATGTGTGAAATGGCAGCTCAGCCATTCGGGAACATGCAAAGCCATCCTTCCTTCTCCCCGCCTGTGTCCCCTGTTCTGTGTGTGCACAGGGAGCATGGGTGACCATAGGAGAGGCAGGCTAACCAGGGGAGAGTCACAGAAGGGTAATGAATAATCAAGGTCACACACAAATTCCTCCTGCTGGCACCGTTACAGTCCAGGTTATATATAGCCATTGAGGACTTCCATCCAGTGCTGACCAGCTGCAAGTATTTAACACATCCCGTGGTGGAAAGAATGGCCACCAATCACCAGCAGTCCTCAGCAATGACTCTGAAAGAAGCCAAGGGCAAAATCTCACTAGTGTCAACCTTCTCGGTTGGCATCCGTAATGACCAAGAAATGCCTGAAGTCACTGCCGAATGTATGCTTAAAGGTGACCCTCTATTTATTTATGAGACAGTGGAGTCCTTTAACTTTTGAACTTTTTGATGGGTTGAGCCTGCCAAAATGTGTTTCCAGAAGCATTTGGAGTAAGTAATTATTTTTCCAAAAAGACCAATGTCACTGACTGACGATTATGTGCTTGCTGGGTTAGGTGTGCATTTTTATATGCATCTCTCCTTCACCTTCACAGTGGAACTATGAGGTGGATTCTAATTTATAGATGAGGAAACTGAAATTCATAGGGACTAAGTGATTTGCCCACGGTTACCCAGCGACTAAGTGACCAAGCTGCATTAACTCAGAATCCAGAATCCAAGTTTTGACCACTTCACAATTCAGTGTCTCTTCATCAAAACACCGAATTGGCTTATCTAGGGGTAGGGTAATCAGGTAGTTTATCATCCAGACCAGTCCAATCTCAGGAGTAAAGGGGGAACCATGAAATATCACCCCAATGTAGTAGGAGTCAATCTGGGCTGCCCCGGCAAACAGAAACAATTTGTCACCTAGAACTTGGAACAGGACAATAAAAACTGGAGTCCATTTATTTTGACATTACCCTCTTTCTTATTTCCCACTGGGGGTTAGTTTCAGGCCACCAAGGCATGTTGCCTACTGAAACCATAGGAACTGACGTGAACGTGAACACCCACACTAAACTGGAAAACACTATACACATTTGCTTAATGCATGCAAATTGCATTTATTAACCCTAGTAATATGCTGGGCGTGAAGAAGACACTGCCTGAGTTATATCATTTAAGCCCCATAGCAACCCTGCTGCCATGTCTCATTGACAACATTTGACAGATAAAGAAACAGAGGCTAGTGCAGGCTAAAGGGGATACAATGGGATGGCAGCACTCCGAGGCACTGTCTCCTCTGTAGAATGTGGTGTATGCTGTCCTGCTGAGCTCGTCCTTATTCTTGGAGGGGATTGCCATACTGGGTATCAAGCAGAGTCCTTGGGGGAGAGAGGGTGACTCTCCCTTCCCACCTCAGCTTGGGCTGTTTCCCAGAGTCTGGCTTCTCTGATAGGACAGTGATGCATGCATTGATGATGAGCCTGTCCCCACCAGTGTGCTGATGGTCACTTGCCTTTCCTGGGAAACCGTGAGCCGGAAGGCTGAAGGATTTCTGCCAGTGCCTGGAATGTCATGACATTGGCTGGGAGGATTTTGGGAAAAGGCAAGAAACTAGTGTCCTTCAAGTGCCACATGTGGGAGACGATTCAGGCTCCATCTGAGGGGAGAGAACTGGCTGTGGTCCATGGGTCTCACAGATCATGTTTCCTCCTCTGGCCCCAGGAACATGGTGGTTGCCTTTACAGAGCATTTGGGCAAGAGTTATAATACATTCATCGACTTTGACCCCATTACTTATTTTCTGAAGATTTACCCCAAGGAGATAATTCTGACTATAGAAATGATATTACACACAAAGAGGGAGAGGAGGATAGTAGAGTCTAGGGGAGCAGGGGACCCAGATATCCGAGTAGGAGGGCTCTGCTGCAGTGGCAGGGGAAGGGCCATGGGCTCAGCCAGATGTGGGTTGCCACGTTTGATACTTGTAAGGTCTCACTGAGACTATTACTTTTTGCCTAAGATGAGGATGATGATACTTTTTTTCTGGGGTCATTGGGAGGGTAAGTGGTACTATTGATTGATTAATATCTACCTCTACTTTACAAGGTATTTGAGGTATTCTGTCAGGATTTACGTAGTAAAAGAGAAAAGGAAAACAAAAGAAAAAGTGAGCTCTCTGTGTATAACATCATGTCATCTGCAAATAGTGGAAGTTTTACTTGGGTGGGCGGGGTAGGTGAGATATGTGAAGGGAATTAAGGGTACCCTGATCGATGTGAACAGTGGTGATGTATAAAAATGTTGAGTTGCTGTATTGTACATCTGAAACTACTATAACACTGTATGTAAATTATACTTCACTAAAATAAGTGAGATAAGGTGGAAAGATAAACCATATATATATTTGCAAACCTAGGTATTCTGGCGATCATTACAGTGGGACCATGAAGTAAGTTATTAGCCTCCTGTTGACCAAGACAAGTGAGAAAAGATCTCAGTGACATGGCTCTTTTATCCTTAATTTTAAAGGGGACACAACAGACAAGCATATGCCTGGCACAGAAATGATGCCTTTTACTGATAATTTTTCTTCCCTTTTCCCTATCTGGCTTCCCCACTACAAACACCTTGTGGGCACTGGCCTACATAATAGACTAGGGTTCTGTGGCCTGGAGCTGGTGTGGACACACGAGGGGTCAGGGAGATGTGAGAGTGTTCCCATGGTCTGTGTTCTTCCATGAGCTTACCTGGGAAGCCTACCAGAGGATCTAGGCTCATCTCCTACCAACAGGGTGGTAGGAATGCTGTGTTGTATTTATTTTTGTTTGTTGCGCTCCCAGTGATAGAGCCCCCACCCTGTGTCCTGCTGTAAGCTAAACAAGAATCAATGTTCTCCTTGTTACTTATACCAATCCTTTGAAAGAGGAACTTTTATTATTCCCATCATGTAATTGGAAATGGAGACTTGAAGAGAATAAATAGCACATTTAAAGTCACATGGGCATGGATGAGAGAGCTGGGGCTCCAGCCCAGGCTCCCTGGTCCAAAACCCCTTTGCTTAGCATGTGAGCTACCCTGCTTATCTTCTTTATGTGTTAATTTGATGAAGGTGGGAGACGGGAGCCTTAATCATGGCATATCTTTTGTGTTTCTTTTTTTTAAATATTTTATTTATTTATTTTACAGAGAGAGAGAGATCACAAGTAGGCAGATAGGCAGGCTGAGAGAGAGGAGGAAGCAGGCTCCCTGCTGAGCAGAGAGCCCAATGCAGGCCTTGATCCCAGGACCCTGAGATCGTGACCTGAGCTGAAAGCAGAGGCTTTAACCCACTGAGCCACCCAGGCGCCCTATCTTTTGTGTTTCTAAGCTACCTCTGAAAAGAAGAGAATCACACTTGCACAGTCCATTACTCCAGTGACCTAACAGTCATCTGTCCATTTATTAAACAAATGTTTATTGTCCTCCACATCTGGGAATATAGTAGTGAATAACACTGACAAAGTTCCTGCCATCTGTGGAACGAATCATTTCAGGAATGGATCTCAGGAAAAATCAGTCTTGTCTATTATTACTTAGAAAATATACACAGCCTTTTCTTCCTATCACTACATCCGTTTCCACACTGGCTCTGAGTTGTATAATAGCTATCTTCTGCTGAGTACCTACTATGTGTCAGAAAGCCTGATAGGTACTATATTTATGTTATCTCATTTGAATGCCACAGTGACCTATAAGAAAAGAAAACCATGCCTTTTAAAACAGGTTAAAGGCACAGTAGGGCACCTGGCTGACTCAGCTGGTTAAGCGTCTGACTCTTGGTTTCAGCTCAGGTCATGATCTCAGGGTCTTGAGGTTAAATTCCATGTCGGGCTTTATGCTCAGCTCAGAGTCTGATTGGGATTCTCTTTCTCTCTCCTTTTACCCCTACACCTGCTCTCTCTCTCTCTCTCTCTCTCTCTCTCAAATAAAGAAATAAAAGCTTAAAAAAATAAAAACAAACAAACCCTAAGGCACAAAGAGGTTGGGTATTTGTCTAAGGTCACACAGCATAATGAGAGATGTGACTGGAATTTAGATCAGGTTTTGCTGACCTAGAGACCGCACTTCCTCTGTTACGGTGTGGTGCCTTCATCCAGGTACCAGTCATGGTTCTGCTTCTCAATAGCTTGATAGCTTTGGACCAATAGCCTTTCTTCTTAGGACTTCAATTGTCCCTTCTATAAAATGGTAGAATTAGACAAAGTAAGTATTCAGGTGCTGACAGGGGCAAAGGTGGGAATTTCAAGGGATACCCAAAGCTTCTGAAGGGGACTGATTGGCTGGAGAAATGAATAAACCTGATTTTTTTATACACTTTAAAACAAATAAAATTTTAAGTTTTAAGTTACATATATTTTACCACAATTAAATTTATTTTAAAAACCTGATTCTTTTAATGCCAACTAGAGCCACCCACTCCCAGAAAGTGAAGGAAATTGCAACCCCTCCATGAAGAGGCCCACCAAGTGCATGGTGTGTTACCAATTTTTCTTGACATAAGCCTACTTTTGGAATTCAAAGTCAGCTACCTGGCAACTCAGGTGAAGGCAGAATAGCCAAAAAGCTAGTGTAGTTGCCAATAACTCCTGAATGCTTCTTAAATTACTCGACTTCTGGCTGTGTTGTGACATAACATGAACCATGCATCTAATTAGAACTATTAGGGAAGTGACTCCTTTTTTGAAGAACTTATCCTGCAAAGGAGCAAAATCAAGCTGATTCTACTCTTCAGCAGCCTCAAAGATTCCTTGGATAATGAGAGGAGGGGTAAGACAGAAATTTTCCATCCATTTACAGACTTGAGGAAGTTTGCATTAAGATGTTTTTATTGATTTCATCAAAGCTGTTTTTGTTTTCCTTAAAAGGAATATTATGGTATCCTAAAAAGGGCTCCGATTTTGATGTGCATCAGGTCTGAAACAGAATCCTGGCTCTGGCATCACCGTCTGTTTGTGACAGTTCTAGTTAAGGTGACAGTAGCTGCTCTGCCTGCTCTGCTTTAGGTTGACTGCAGACATGGCTCAATTCTCAACCTCCCACAATGGGGTCTTGCTGGTCCTCCCATCAAGACATGACTATCTCCTTACCCCATGAGTATGGCTGGTCTCATGATTTGTTTTGGTCAATAAAATATGGTAAAAATGATGTTGGGAAATTCCAATCCTTGTCATCAGGAGGCCATATAAGCTTTTGCTGGGTCTTTTGGATCTCTGTCACCACCATAAGAATGAGCCTGTACTACCTTGCAGGAGTAAGAACAACCACCCTGAATAAAGTGGAATTATCCCAGTCCAATCCATTCTAGACTATCCAAACCACTATTGACATGGCAACTGATCTCAGTTGAATGAGAGAGCCCACTGAGATTAAAAAAAGCCATCAAGATAAGCCAAATGTACACATGACCTATTAATTGGTGAGACAATACATGGTGGTTGTTTCAAGCCACTGTGTTAGTGAGTTTGTGCTATTACAACAAGATACCACAAACTGGGTAGATTATGAATATTGCAAATTTATTTCTCATGGCCCTGGAGGCTGGGAAGTCTGAGATCAGGGTACCAGGATGGTTGGGTTCTAGTGATAACTTCTTCCTGGTTTGCAGATGGCTTTACTGTGTCCTCACATGTGAGAGAGCAGAGAGTTCCCCAATGCACCATTATGAGGTTCCCACTCCCACCCCCATGACCTAATACAATTCTACTGAATTTTGGAGGGATACAATTTATTCCATAGTGGTCACTAAGTGTGGCAGTGGCTTGTTTCATGCAACTTATACACACAACAGAAATAAGCTCCTGAAGTTCAGTGATTTGACCACAAACACTTATTCCTTGCTCACATGGAAAAACTGGTAGAACTCCCTGTAGTCAGAAGCCCAAGTTGAAGACTTCCAAGGCTTCCCTGAGTATTTAGTTCAAAAGACAGGTGTGAGAGACTGAGTGGAAGGGGCATGGGAATTGTTTATGGGCAGCACATGCTCTGCTCACTTCTTTAACACAATAATATTCCTAGTTTTTACAACACCTGTATGAAGTAAGCACTGTATCCATTTTATAGACAAGGAGGCTGAGGCAAAGGGAGTTTAAAATAACTAGCTGAGAGTTCTATAGCCACCAGTTGGACCACTCATCTACCTGATTCCAAAGATTTGTACCTCTCTAAACATAGCTTGACTAGGTTTTGGTCCCCATCCTACATATATCAAAGAAAGAAGGGAGAAAGGCATTTATTTCTTCATGCCTACCTCCTCCCCTCACCCCTAACAAGCAAGGTGGAGTCAACTGACTTTTGTTCACAGGAACAGAAAATGTTGAATCTGTAATGCCTTCTACAGATAGTATATGGGAAGATGCTGTTATTAACTCTTACTCATTCCAAGTGAAGGCACTGAGGTGAACTCCATGACTACGCGGGCTTCTAGTCAGACAGACTGCCAGACCACCCCATGACACGCCCTAGAGCCATAGCTTCCAATCCAATCAGGGTCAGTTGGGTCTTCTTCCCTTGGGCAGGAAAAGTGATATTGGTGCATGGAGCATGGAGCCAACTTGGGGTAGGGCCAGGATTCAACCCCAGGTATGCTAGACCCCAAGCCTCTGCTCTTTCACTCCATTTCACTGGGCTTGGGCAAGTCTATCCCTTGAGAACTGGGATGTGCCTCTTACCATGGCTGTCCTGGACCTTCAAAGTCATCTTGGTATTTTTCTCTTTCCGGTCTCCTTAACTCTGTCTACCTGATCAAGGGGTGGGTGGTAGGAAAGACATGCCCCAAGATTCATTATGGATTTTCAGAACAATAGAGGAAATGATGTGTAAATGTCATGAGAGCTGGAGGAACCTGGGTCACCTTGGTGACAGAGAGGGATGGGATGACTAGACATAAGAATCTTAACTCCCAGATATTTAATGAATTCAGGTGTGCAGCCAAGACAGGACAAGTAGCCCTTTGTGGTTTTTCTTTTCCCTTTTTCTTATTTCCCTTCCTCCTGCACCTTCTACTCAGAGAATAGTCACTTCTGCCACAGTCAGTTGGGACTGGAGATGAGAGGGGGAGAAACTAAAAAGTCTCTCTGCACATAGTTCTAAATTTAGTCTCATCTGTGTCTCATACTGCTCAGTAAAGACTCTCTTGCAGTGTCCCTGGGAGGCAGGAGGTCTGTAGGCACTTTGCTGCACCATGCAGGTCAAGGTGCTAACAAAGTGTTGCTTGGAATCAGGGCAGCTTTATGATTCTTTTCATCCAAATAGGAACAGAACTTTTTGAAAACAAAAGAGGGTACTATTACAAATTGTACTAGGACACAGGTATAAACTGAGACTCTCCTGGGCAAAGAGGGACGTATGGTCACCTCCTTCTGTGGGCCCATAATTGAGACACCTTGTTGAGAAGTGGGAACATACCCTCAGGTTCACAATGAGCTCCACTGGGTTGGACTAGAAACGTTCAGGATCTGGAGTCAGTCCTCATACCTGCTCAGGTTCTTAGCAAATCACATGCCCCTATGAATCTTGGTTTCTTCATCTGTCAAATGGAGTTGTGGTAATTTCCACATTAAGGCCATTGTCAAGATGAGGAGAAAGGAACTGAAAAAATATTTTGTAAATGTAGTTACTCTTCAAATATTCTGTCCCATTTGAAGTCCTCTCTGATAAATTTATTGCTTTTTTTACTTTCTTAAATTCCTTTAGCATTTTCCAACTGGACTACCAGTTAAGGACTTGAATGTATACTGACCTATACTTTTCCATGGTTACCTCGCATATTTTTGACTTCAATGATAACCTTATAAAGGTGATAACTCCTTCCTGGAGTTTAGACAGTATCTTAAGCCCTATTATGCTTTATTTTATTTTATTTATTTGAGAGAGAGAATGCGAGAGAGAGAACATTTGTGAGTGGGGAGAGACAGAGAGAGGAGGAGAGGGAAAAGGAGAAATTCCAAGCAGACTCTGTGCTGAGTGCAGAGCATGGAGCCTGATGTGGTTTTTGATCCCATGATCCTGAGATCATGACCTGAGCTAAAACCAAGAATCAGAGGCTTAACTGACTGAGTTACCCAGGTGTCCCAGTAAGCCCCATTATCATTAATAATCCCTGTTGCTTTATAGTGGTATGACTTCCAAAAAGTTACTTAATCTCTCTGTGTCACAGTTTCTTCTTACTGGGGAAAACAATAATATGTGCCTCTGGGTCAGAGAGTGGAGTAGATGAATTGATGCATGTACAGCACTAATCATAGTGTCTACCGCAGGATTCACACTCAAGACATTCCAGATTTGGTGTTTGCTGTGAAAATGGGATATTCTTGTCTAGGGAATATTTATCCCATGGCTTCCAGGATGCCCCTAGCAAGCCACCACGTATCTTCAGGGGTTTCCAGTTTAAGAACGATCGTTCTGCATCATGCTTATGCACTATGTAATATCCTACTAATTTACATTCACCCCAGGGAGGAGTTCATTTCTTACCAGGAAATATGCCACTGGAGCCCACTTGGGTTTGCAAAACCTATTGCCGCCTCACAAGCCTGCCATATTTGTGAGGCACCAAGTTCTTAAGAAAAGCTGAGTGATGAAGGACGTGATATTGGAGGACCAAGTGGGACCTCATAGGAGTGATTTGATCACTAGCAATTGGGGGGAGGAAACATTGTGATTATCTGGACACCAAAGCTCAGCAAAGGAACCCATTTGGCTGGTTAATTACCCTTGAAAGAGTAAGAAGGTCAGAGGAGGGCATGGCTGACAAAGTCCATTGAGTCTGCTGGATGGAGGCCAAATCAATCTGCAGTGACCTCATCTTTCTCCTTTAGAAGTGTCAGTGACTGCTTAGGAGGTGGGCACCAAGCAAGCATTTTGATGCCTTAAAGATGCCAGTCTGTGGGGAAGGGCTCTGAGCTTGGAACCAGAAGATCTTGGTTCTAATCCTTTATTTCCTATTCCTTTAGTCCATGACTTTGAACAGGTCCTCTTTTACTTCCTTAAAAATGAGGGGCTCATCCCAAATGATGCTGGGGGGGGGCTTCCTGCTCCAACACTCCTTGGCTATTAATTTTGGGAGAGCTGAAGCAGCTCATTATCAACCATAGGTTTGGGATTTATCCCTTAGAAATCTGCCAAGAAATAAGATCGACCATATGTTGAAAATTATTGAAACTGGATGATGGGTACATGGGGGTTCATCATGCTATTTGCTTTACTTTTACATATGTTTGAAATTTTCTATAATAAGGAAAGTTTTAAGAATCTGCAAAAGCCTTTTAAAGTTAATGGAAAAATGATCAGATTTAATTCATTTCTGGAAGACCAGAATTTCTCATGCATCAGGTTGGGTAGAATGTGGTATAATTTAAGGAAATCCCACTTGATAAAAACTCTCTACCACCCACTTTCATTTTGCCTGGGAGGCTTCCAACATCAAATCCTTCAAGAGGGAGTGTAGTTTTGTGGAAAAGAACTTATTTTTGTCTTCTTTGGCCTGGATTTGAATCCTGAGCTTCAGTTTTTAAAATCTGTAAAATGGTAATAATTGTACTGACTTAGTGGGCATTTGGTGAGAACCAGGAGTCATACACAAAGTACTAAGGAAATAATAGCTTTTAACATCTTGGTTTCCAGGACACTCTTTAAAATGCGACCATTTCAGGGGGTGCCTGGATGGCTCAGTTGCTTAAGCGACTGCCTTCAGCTTCAGGTCATGATCCTGGAGACCCGGGATCGAGCCCCGCATCAGGTTCACTGCTTGGCAGGAAGCCTGCTTCTCCCTCTCTCACTCCCCTTGCTTGTGTTCCCTCTCTCACTGTGTTTCACTCTGTCAAATAAATAAATAAAATCTTAAAAATAAATAAATAAAGTGCGACCATTTCAGGGAAAGTCCCAGGCTTGTAAATGAACCTAAACAAATGCATTTGCAAGCCCTTAAAATGGCCTATCTTGGTGGGATTGAGGTCCCTGACTTCTAATGGTGTGAGGGAAAGGAAAAGCAGGCAAAAGGCCAGAGAGGCAGCCAGTGAGTGAGGGAGTAGGGGGGCTTCAGAGACATTTCCCAGCACTGCCACTTCCTTATGTACCTTTACAACAAATATTTATTTTCATACTGAATCCAGGTGTGCCTCTGTCCCTTATATCATGAAAAAGCCTAGAAGCAACATGACATAGTGTCAAAAGACATGGATTTTGGTGTCAGAGATCTGGGTTCAAATCCTAATCTGCCGTTTCTTAGTTCTATGAGTTTATAAAAATCATTCAACTTCTCTGAGACTTCCTCTTCTAAAAATTTGGAAGGGGATGGATTTTGAGAGCATTAAATGGAAAATGTTATAATGTTTGATTTGTAATAGGTACTCGGCGTTTGTTCCCTTCCTCCTTACCTATAATGGGAAGCTCCAATGGTTCAAATGGTCTTCCTTTTGCATCATGTGACTTGTGCCATTAAACATATAGTTCAGCTGAACCTATTCAGACCATATGCAATTCTTCTCATCCATGATAACTCTTTAAGTTTGTGAAAACAGTGGTCATGTTTTGTTAGCCCTCTATGTCTTTTGCTGTCCTCTCCCCAGTCCATGACCCAGTCTTCATTTTTCACAGTGAAATCTCAGTGAATTTAAACAAGTTACCATGTGCCTAAGGATAGTAGATTGTAACACTGGCCATAAAAATGTCCCTACCCTGTATCTTCACATTTATATCACTATTTTAAAGTTCCTCCTATCAAGAAGTAGAGGTCCTTCTCTGCCCCTTGAATCTGGAATGATCAAATGATGTGTTTGGTCAATGGGACAATAGCACAAAGAGACCTGATAAGCATCTGCTCATTGACACTCACTCTCCTGGGATCCCTGTTACCAATATCTGGACAGTCCTGGACTATGGTCTATTAGAGGCCACGTGCAACTAAGATGAGCCATTGTACCAAAACCCTTGCAAATGGAATAGTAGCCAAGGCTGGAGAAACCATCCAGGTACTCTGAACTAATTTGCTGGCTCACAGGATAATGAGAAAAATAACTCATTGCCGATTTAAACCACTGAATTTTGAAGGGTTTGGTTTGCAGAAAATTTTATACATCAGACTTTCAGAACATTTATTCTCCTCTGTCTCCTTGGATATGCCCATTCTGCCCCCAATTGTTTTTTTGGCAATTTTAAAACATCCATTTTCTTGGAACTTTCTAAATTACTGGATGCTTGGCACAAGTGGCTCATTCTGTCTGTTCCTGACTTCTTCCTACTAAATTCAAACCATATGGTATAGAAATACAGATCAATGTCCAAAAAGTTCTTAAGAACCTCTTTGGAAGCTTAAAAAAAATTCCCACCCAAAACTTTTGCAAGGAAATCGTGCTTGGCCAAAAAGAAGGAAACTTGAACAGCTTGAGTTCTGCTCAGTTCTTCCTGCAAATGATAAATAATTCTATACTTAGAAGAATTTCTTCTCTAAGTTTGAATTAATAAGGTGGCCTCTGCATGACATTCAATGGGTCCTCATAGAATTTTGGAGCTGGAAGAAGCCTCGGCTTTTCTCTGGTCCAGCTCTATCTTTTTATATATGGAAAAGCTGGGATTATGGTTTGTGTCACTGTGGTATCACTGTAGTGGAAGGACAATGAATTTCCGGAGTCAGAGAGCAGTGCTTACAGTGATTTTATTTGAGTTTCTATGGATGTAGCTTCCTGCTTCCTGGAGTATTAGATGCAAGTGTGTATGTAAAGGTCTGGGAATGAAGGCATGGAGGGAAGGATGTGGTGCTGTTGGCATCCTATCGGCCATTCATGAAGCCACTAGACCCAACCATGAGCAGTTTAAGAGCAGGGATATGGTTCATTTTTCACTGCATCTTTGGGTCTGCCAAAGTGCTTGGATCAATAGGTTCTTTCATTTATTCTGCTGTAGACCCTTTATTAGTCAGGTGAAGACTCATTCAGATGCAGTTATGCTATGGATGAGGTGATGAATAAGACTTGACTCTTGACACAGAAGAGCTCATAGTCTATGAAGGAAGACAGATGCATAAACAAATGATTAAAAGGGACATTTTAGAGAGGCATTGCATCTGAAACCTTGAGAGCAAAAATTCAGTGGCACTGGCAGACAGTGGAGAGCTCTTGAACTCCTCTTGTTACTATATATAGCTTCTCCCATCATGTCTCTGAGACACCAGTGAGGTCTAGGAGTTTAGATCTGACAGAAGCCACAATAGGCTGGGAAAGCATGAAAAGAATGGGTGAACCCAAAGGCAAACATAATTCCATGATTGTTCTTAAATCCTTATTTCTATAGTGGGTTATAATGTCATCCATGAATTTATTTTAAGAAGCCCTGGTTTTGAGACAAACAAGTCTGAATTTGAGCCTAGATTTTGGCACCCACTCTCCATATGAGTTTTCTGAAGCTCGATTCCTTGTTTACTAAAGTGGATGTTGATGGTTAGTTTATAGCAGTTCTTTAAAAATGTGGTTAATGGTTCTTTAAAAATGTGGTTAATGAAACACCATCTATCTGTTTTAAGATCCAAATTCCTCAAAGACACCTAAGAATTAATTAATAAAGAATAAAGATCCTAAGAATGCATTAAAGTTTAAAAAACTATTATAGTAATGGTTTTATTGGCTGAAGGAGAAAGGATAAAGATAGGTTAGGTAAGAATGTTTACTAAGGAAAAAAATACTGGATGGAGGAGTGAAAACTCATGGAAGAACTACCAGTTATATGATGACACACTCTGATGGGATTGGGATTCATCACGAAGTCATGGACATGAGAGGGACATGATGATATTTATGCTTTAGAAGGAGCACAAGGATGGAAGGATGTGTGACAGAACATTGACATATATTAAATATTCATGAACAGTTCTACACTTTCTAGCCTTCTGTGAAATTAGGTTGGGGCCATATAATGGGATTGGCTAAAAAGATGTAGGCAGAGTGTAAGACACTTCTAAGAGTTACAGTTCTAAAATATTCTCTCTTCCTCTTCTATGAAGATCTTGGAGGGCATGTGTTTCAGAGGACACAGACAGAAGATGGAAAAAGCCAGCCAACTCACATCAGATGATAGTATAAATGAGAACACTCATTTACTGTGTCAGGTTATAGATATTCCAGCATTCAACACAGCAGGGCCTTTTCCTACCCACCTCAGGGGACCAGATTAGAGACAGAGGGACCAGTTAAGAAACTGTTGTAATAGCAAAGTCTAGTGATGACAAGGGCCAAACTGTGATAGAGCCTTGTAGACAAAGCAGCAGCAAGTCCCAAAAACACTGTGGAAATGGCACAGCCAGGTTCCAAATCTCTCAGGAAACTGCCTAGATTAATATATAGTTCCCAGCTTGTACCCCTGCTTCCACCTGTCCCGACAGTCTATTTTTAATTCAACAATAAGAAATATCTGGCTAAAATGCAAGTCTGATTACACCATTCTCCTGCACAAAAGGCATCAGTTGTTTTCTAACCTCACAGAGTGAAAGTTGAGAAAGGTCTATGAGGCCAACATGATATGCGCTCTTGTTATTTTTCTGACCTAGTATCTACTTCTTCCCCTTCTCCCATTAACTGCACTTTGCCCACAGTGATATCCTGATGTTTCTTCAACCCACACACATTCTCAGACCTCAGGACCTATGCCCATCCTCTTTCCTCTACCCAAAACACTCTTTTTCTCATTTTTTTTCAGGATCTGCTCCTTCACTTTAAATCATTACTCAAATGTTGTATTTTTGGTGAGGCCTGTTCTATTTAAAATTACATTCCAATCCCCTCCAACACTCCTACCTCCCCCCCTCATTGCTTTATTTTTCTTCATAACATGTAACACTACATTATATTTCTACCTATTCTTGTGTTTGATGTCTGTCTCCATCCACTAGAATGTAAGTTTCAGCAGGGCACTTCATATTTATTCATTTATTTTTGCACACTGCTATATTGATAATGTCTACAATAGTGCCTGGTACTCAGTAGGCACACAGCACTTACTGAGTGAGTGATGACTAAATGAGTAAACTAAAATCAAAGAATATTGTTGGCATTTAGGCATTGATAGAAGAAAAATGCCTTATAAGCACAGAGTATGTAATGGGTAGGAAAGGTATAGAGGGCACTAGGAGAGCTTGGTTTTCCTGCAAGGATATTGACAGTTTCTGTCACTCAGCTGAACTTCTTCTCTTAGCTGTTTTGGGCCAAGTGGCCAAGAGAACAAGCCTGTTACTCCCTTACATCTCTTTCATCTTTTCCTTATCCCTGAAGCTCCAGGAAGATCAAAGCTAATGGGTGGTGGTGGGAGGCAGGCTACATAAGAGAATATATAGAAGCTCATGCCTCTAATGGTACATTCCCTATAGCAAATGATTCATTAACTTCTGTTCCTTTCCTTCACACTTCCTTCATCATTTCTTCCTTGTCAATGACCTTATTTCAGGTGCTTATTTCAGCCACCTCAGTTGTGAATGTCTTGAAGACTATACGTGTTCCCGGGTTAGGAATGGAGGCCAAGAAGAAGGGAGGATGACAAAGAAGGACAAAGGGGAGAAGAAAAGGTGGGAGGAGTTTTGGGGGCATGGCTCATGATGAACAGCTATTTGAGTGTCATCTCACTGGGTTTTGCTGAATTTAGGCCATACAGTCATGGTTAAAAAGATTTAATTCCCAACTTTAGGAAGATGGCAGTATATCCCCTAATCACTGTGACACTCAGCCTGCATAGACTGTTGAGAAACCCCATGCGGTGTTCATTGAATTATCCCAGAGCTGATAAATTCTGCCACTCTATCCCAGATTCAATTTGGAGGTTGCAGATGCAGAAAAGATGATGAATGTGGGGACGAATCTAATTTCATTAACTGAAGCCTTCATATTCTGCACTTCCAATAAATATCGACGCAGGGTGTGATAAAAGTGTGTGTAGCTGGTGGCCTTTTCTCAGCTTTGTCTTACCAGCACTGTATAGAGAATCCAGGGAAAGAAGCAGTGTTGGATGTAGCTCAAGAGGCTTTGGGTTCAAGTCTTAGCTCCATCAGTCACTGTCTGGGTGACTTTGGAAGATGGTGCTTTAATTTTTTTCATCTATACAATGGGAGATGTATCAGTTCTTCTGAAGATCCAGGAACAGAAAGTGTGAAAAGTGCCTGAAGATTGGCCTCATTATATCTCTTCACTCTGCCTTTGATGATGACTATGTCATCTTATGTTGGCTCTTTTCTTGGTCTCAAGGTGGATGTACCCACATCTGTGGGCTTCCATTCTTCCTTATGTACCCCCAACAGGAAAGCAGGATGCTCATTTCCCAGAATTCCAAGGAAAAGCTGTATAGTCAAATGCCTAACCTGTCTTTGGGTGGAGGGGATGGGATGGATATTCTGCTGGCTTAGCCTAGCTTACATCTTCCGCCCCTGGAGCTGGAGTCAGCTTCCTTGGAGCTGTCATAAAGAGGGAAGGGAAATGGATGCCAGGGAGACCACCAAAACATCTCTACTGAAGACGTTAAAATTGTTTCCTCATCTCTAAGTACCTGGCTGGGGTATGGGGAAAGGATTCATTGCCCTTTTCCATCCCCTCATCCTTTCCCTTCCCTCCCATCTGCCTGCTGCAATGAACTGCCAAACCCTGATGTCCAGACAATGAACTTTATGGAAGGTGGGGAGGCTGTTGGTATGGACCACCTCAACATGCTCTCTACCCTTTGTCGTAGAGTGTAGCTTGGCCAGGAGGGGGCTCAGGAGGGAAATTCAAGAATGGGAGGGTAGTGAGGTTGGGCACTCATTGTCCTGAGGCCCTCTCTGTTGGGTTTGCCCTTAGCTCCTGCTGGGAAGCCCTCTTCATGTAACTAATCTCTCTGGGTTCCAGTAACTTCTGCCCCCTTTGCCTCTTTGGACTTGGGGGGTAATCACTGCCCCTCGCTTTCGTTAGCCTTTAGGTTCTGCACTATCCCTTACTGGTTATCGTCTGGCATATAGTTCTGTTGTTAAACCCTCATGTGTCTTCCAGCTTGCACGTGCCTTGTCTTCCCCTTGAGAGCCCTAACTGACACATACCTTCATCATTTTATAGGGATGTCTGGGACAGGGGGGACACATGATGTCTGTGGCTGCATTCTCCCTCTGTCTTGGGTCTTGCTTTCCTATCACTTTGTCTATTCTCTTTGCCTTGTAGACTCACCAACACCACAGTCCTACTAATTTGGGATTTTAAGTTATGAGCTGCAAGGGCACCACTTTAGGGACTGTGCACCTCACCTTGCTGTGGTTCTTGGAACCCCAGCAGCTATTCATGGTGGACTTCTAAGGACCATGGAGGCTTTGCTGTGGGTGTGGGTTGTCCACAGTGGCCACATGGGCCCAGGAAATGCACATTTGGGTATTTCCAGTGCAGAGACCTGATGCAAACCTGTGCTTAAAAGGAAGGTAAGACAGCCTACATCAAGGGTGAATCCTCCAGGGGCCTTTGCTTAACTGTTCTAACTGCAGAATGCACATTTAGAAAAGCAAGACCTCCTGGGTGGGGGCGTGGGGTGGGTGTGGTGAGAGGGGGATGCTGGGGAAGCTGTCAGACTCATTCAGCAGCCATCCCACAGAGGAGCCCTGCGGGCTCAGCCCGAGCCCTGGGAGAAGTGGCACTTCTCCCTTTGATGCTCAGTCCCTTGTCACCAGAGCTCATTATCTGCTCAGTGTGAGTCACCATGTCCCACTCAGTGGCCCCCACACCCTTTAGCTGAGGAGGCTCTGAGAGCTTTCCTGGTGGGAGGACATGGAACAGGGAGGGCTCTGGGCTTAGGCCTCTTGGGACCTAGGGAGAACTTCGGCTTTCCCTTTTTTCCTCTTTGGAGAGACCTGTGGAAGGAAAGTAGGGAGAGGAAGGAGCAGGAGAGCGGGATGGGGAGAGCTAAGCTTGGGAGTGGCAGAAAGGGGCTGGGAGAGCAGGTGCCTAGGACCCACAGAGGCCACAGGCCTGTGTGGACTGTATTCATACTGATCACCAGTCAGAGCCTTGTTTCCCACCCTTTGCCCTAGTCAGGTCCTGCTTGGCTGTTCCCAGCATGCATTCCCTCCCCTCCAGCATGTCACCCTTCTTTCTTCACCAGGCTGCTCTAGATCTTTCTCCAGTCTCACCTTCCTGTCCATTTACACGGCTACTGTGGGGCACAAGCCCATGTCCTCTCCTGCCTAATCCCACTGCTTGCTAGTTGTCCCCATGAGGCCAGTGAAAGCACATGTCTAACAAGAGATTCTTCTAAGTGCTGGCCATTGTCCTGATGCACACCTACCTAATGGAAGTATGCATCCTCCCATCTGTGCCCCCAGACTGGGAGGTCCTGGGACAAGCCTGTCCCATTCATCTCTGCATCTCAGAATGTGACATATGGTTAAATCAGAGCTTTGTAATGGAGGCAGTTGTGCCTCCTAGGGGCACTGGGTAATGTTGGGAAACATCTTCGGGTTAGAACAGGGGAGGGGTGAGGTACTGGTATTTAGTGAGGAGGCCAGGGATGTGTCTGATCCTGCAGTGCACAGGGCAGTACCCCCATCCCATCCACAACAAAGGATTATGTGGCCCCAATGTCAATAGTGCCAAGGTTGAGAAGCCCTGCCTAATCCCATGGTGTTTACTCAAGCAATGTTTGCTGAATGAATACATTATGGAAAACGCTATGAAATAGTGGTTCCTTACATCTGCCACACACTGAGATGAACACTTGCCCTGTCTGTCTTAAATCTTCCCTTCACCCCACAAGGTTTTAATCACTGTGAGCATGTGGGTGTATCTTCTCTACACCCCAGTCCCCCTGGGTCTGGCACTGTGCCCGGCACATGCAGGGGCTTCATACATGCTAGAAGCCGCTGCAGCTCGGGGAGGTCATCTGATCAGAGAGTGGCCGCTGGGGCTCTGACCCTGCCATGGTCTTTCCACGACATCAAGCCAAACAATAACTGTTCACAGTTTCCAATGTATTTCACACCTGCAGTTTCACTGACCTTCAGAAATGCAGGTAGAGCAGGTTTTATTCAATGCTTTTAGTGATGGGGAAGTTAAAATACAGGATTCAAGTACTGCAGGGAGTTCTGGATAGGTCTTCTTAGAGCTCAGCCTTTTCAGAGGAAATAACAGGTGGGTGGGTAGGGAGGGAAGAGGGGTTAACACTTTCTCCTCCACCAAGGCCCCTTGATGAGAATCTAAAGTAACTTGTCCAGCTCTATGGTTAATGCGTAGGGTGCTTTATTAGCTAACTGGGGGTATTATCACTTTCAAAACTCAGAAGTGAATTAGAAAGACTCCTGAACTTCAGTCAAATATCTGTGGACAGAAGATCAGGCTAGGTCACTATTTGAGTGATCTTGGCCAAATTCCTTAAACTTGCCTCATCTCATTTACCTCCTTGGCTAAGTGGAGGTCATGCGGCTGGCAGGCAAAGAGGAGACAAGGCTTGGAAATGCTTCCGGAGGTAAACGTCCTGTCCAGTGCATGGGCTGGTTGTGATAGTGAGCTGTGCATTAAAACCTGCTTTTTGGCTACACTAAGTGAAAGAAGTCAGACACAAAAGGGCAAACACTGTAGGATTCCACTTCTGTGTCTCTGGTCAGAGCAGACAGCAGTCTCCAGGGACTGGGGGCAAGGGAGAGGATCAATTTTCTATTTGGGATGATGAAAATCTCAGAAATGGTTGGTGGCAATGGTTGTACAATGTTGTGAGTATACTTAATGCCACTGAATTGTACACTGAAAAATGGTGAAAATGGTGAATTTTATGTGATTACATACCACATCAAAAAAAAAAAACCCAAATTAAACAAGGATTCCTGGTTTATCAAAAAGGTTTGTGTGTTTGGTCTCATCAAACCCAGTCTTCTTTTTCCCCATTTCACTCCTGTTTATTCACCTTCTCTGTGCAAACTCGTAGTTCTTAATCCAACTTTTCCTTTATAGATAAGGGTGTCAAGGGAGAGAGAAACCAAGTGACCAGCTCAGGGACCCGTGCATGCTAGACTAGACCATGAGAAAAATGGGATCTGGCAACTTTTTTTGGTCATTGCCTCAGGTAAAGCCCATTAGCCTTGGGTGGTTTCTTGTGCTCAGAGAAGATGCCCTTTTCACTAAAAACGAATCAGCGCAAAGGTAAAGGATACTCCCAAAGTTCGGAAACCAAGCAGAACCAAGTCTTTGGGGCATCAGTGCACTTGCTGCTGGAAGAAAAGTGCACCTGTGGCCGTGTGCGCGGCGTCTACACAGGGATTATGCGTCAGATGAGTGATGGCAAGACCTGGAACGGCAAGACCGGGAACAGCCCGCCCGGAACCACGTGCATGTCAGCCTCAGTGTGGGCGGTGACCGAGGGCTGACTGAGTGAATGCATACACACGCAAGCACATTGCATGGAAGAATCTGGTGTCACAATCAGTGCTAATTCCCAGATTTGCCACTTCCTACTGCCAGAAACCTGGGTTCAAGGTTCTCTTTCTTTTTTTTTTTTTAGATTTTATTTTATTTATTTGACAGAGAGAAACACAGCGGGAGACGGAACGCAAGCAGGGGGAGTGAGACAGGGAGAAGCAGGCTTCCCGCGGAGCAGGGAGCCCGATGTGGGGCTTGATCCCGGATCTCCGGGATCATGGCCTGAGCTGAAGGCAGGTCTGAAGGCAGTCTCATGACTGAGCCACTCAGGAGCCCGGCCACTTTCTCTTTCTCAGCCTTGGTTTCCTCATCTGTAAATCAGGGATAATAATATGCTTGATTCACAGGCTTGTCTGGAGAAGTAAGTATAGAATATGATAAGTGTACAACAACATAATGATTATCGTATTTCCTGGCAGTAATGATGGATGAAACAAGGACTTGACCCTGGCAAGGTGCTCCTAGGAGAGGGCTATGTGACATTCAGAGATGGAACAGGTGGGGGACAATCCAGGATCTCTTTTGAGCGTAACCGTCTGCGGTGGTGCAGAGATAGAAGAGTGCCTTCGTGTGATTTCAGTGGCGTCCCTCCTACATAACTCTGCCCAATGTCAGGGTCCTTAAGTGTCAAGCAGGCATGGTGTTCCTCTCCCTCCAACTGTTGCAATTTCCACAGGACAGACAATCTGCCCAAGAGTTTTGTGAATGGCAAAGTGCTGTGCGGTGTGAACTAGAGTCATGTCAGGCCAGGCTATAAACCAGTGCCTGCGTGCCCCTGCGGTTCCCTGCTCACCAGGGCAAATGGGTATGTGCTCCCCCAGGAACTGGGGGCCTGGGTGGATCATCCCCTGTGAGCCATTGGGTCCCGAAGAGCAGGGTTTCCGAACTTCCCAGAAGAAAGGCTCTGCCTGCTTGCAAGACAAGTCTATAATTATAATTTTTGATTTAGGAAATAGCATGACTCAAGCTTGAAGCGGGAGGCAATGTGGGTAGTCACGCCTTGGTTTCTTTCCCAGAAAACCCTCAGCTAGGTACAACACACCTTTGATGGATGTACAGGAGAGTTTTTTCTTTCTGTGATTTCGAAGACCTCATGAATACATTCAGAATATTAATTAGTTCTATTTTCATCCATGACAAGGAGACTTTTCTGGATCTTTCCCACTCCTAGTGACTTTCTTCACTGGCCATCCTCAGCTTTGGTCCTATTAACACAGGCAAGGTGATAACACCGGGGGTGAGGAGAGGACTAACAGGGAGTGAGGGCCCACTGGGCATGTTATTTCTTAAACTCACAAAATAGCCTGCAAGAGTGCTGTTATGGTCACGGGTTGAAGTCAGCCAGGACGCAGGGAGCTGAAATCAGCTGCCCGATGTTGGAGGGACTAAGGGCCTGAGGGGCTGGGCCTGTGCCCTTGCCATTGCGCTGCACGGTAGCACGGTAGCAGGGGTGGGGAGGGGCTGCAGGGGACCTGGGAAGTGGCATGGTCTAAATGAATGGCTGGCAGCAGAGACAAAGTAGAAAAGCACCCAGACAGTCTGGGTTCAGATGCTTAAAATAGGCAAAGAAATTCTTGGCTAATGTATAATCACCTTAGGGATTAATGCAGCTCTGCTCCTTGGGGTTAATTTATGCTCCACGAGCCCCTATTAGATGAGATTTCTAAAATGCATAAGAGTACAGGGCTCGTTAGGGACTTTCATAAAAGCCTGGTTTGGGGAGAAGAAAGGGAGCCGGTGCCACGACGCCGGCCCAGAATAACCTGGGCAAGGCTGCTCTGGGGACAGGTGCTGAAGTCTGCTGCTGACCTGTGGGGCTCTGCCTGCCAGGGAGGCCTTCACTCCTGACCCCGTTTAGCACTGCAAGGAAGCAGCATGGGTGGAGAGTGAAAAAGGTGGGCTATCCTTGAATCCCAGAATACTGGAGGCAGAAGGGATCTTGGAGGACTTCTTATCCCTTCCTCCTCTGCCACCTGAGCCGGACAGATGGGGAGACTAAGGTCTGGAGGGGTAAAACCTCAGGAAACAACAAGTGGTTAGAGAGGCTGTGGAGAAAGGGGAACCCTCTTACACTGTTGGTGGGAATGCAACTTGGTGCAGCCACTTTGGAAAACAGTGTGGACATTCCTTAAAAAATTAAAAATAGAGCTACCCTATGACCCTGCAATTGCACTACTGGGTATGTATTTACCCCAAAGATACAGATGTAGTGAAAAGAAGGGCTATATGTACCCCAATATTCATTGCAGCAATGGCCACAATTGCCAAACTGTGGAAAGAGCCAAGGTGCCCTTCCACAGATGAATGGATAAAGAAGATGTGGTACATATGTACAATGGAATACTATGCCTCCGTCAGAAAGGATGAATACCCAACTTTTGTAGCAACATGGACTGGACTGGAAGAGATTATGCTGAGTGACATAAGCCAAGAAGAGAAAGTCAAGTATCATGTGGCTTCACTTACTTGTGAAGCATAAAGAGTAATATGGAGGACAGTAGGAGAAGGAAAGGAAATGGGAAGTGGGGTAAATCAGGGAGGGAGATGAAACATGAGAGACATTGGACTCAGAAACAAAGTGAGAGTCTTGGAGGGAAGGGGATGGGGGGATGGCAGAGCCTGGTGGTGGGTACTGAGGGCACGTATTGCATGGAGCCCTGGGTGTGGGGCATAAACAAAGAATCTTGGAACACTGAAAAAATAAAAATAAAATCAAAAAAAGCTCATGATTAACTGCAAAGTCTTCTTTCCCTTTTCTGAATACAGCCCAGCCTTCCGGGTTTGTCCTCTGTTCCCAGGCATTGTCTTTTTACTATTGTTTTCCTTAGTCAGCTCTGCTCTTAAGTTCTCACTCTGGAAAGGAAGACTTCGCTCAGTATGTCCCTATTCACTCACTCAAAGTGAACATACAGCCAACCTCCTTGCCCGGTGTTGTGTTCAACTCTGGAACATGCAGAAGCAGATCACGCTGCCCTTCCTTCAGAGGACTGTAGGGTGCAAGGCAACATTATAAACAATGACTCCTAAGCCTCCTTGCAGCTCGTGCTCTTCAATGAGTCGCTGTTGAATAATGAAGGGATCTCCTGACTGGTTTGCCTCCTTCTGCCCCTGCCTGTCAGCTCAGGGAACAGGCACCCACAGATTAATCTTCCAGAAAATAGCTCTGGTCACACAAAGCCCTCAGTGGTTCCCATTGCCCTGACAAATCCCACACACCTAAATCCCATTTGGATTGCTTATCCATTACATGTAGACAATGTAGAGCTCCAGGTTGGTTCTGGAGCCTGCTGTCTGCTGGTAACACCCTCATCAGGAGTGGCGGATTTCTGTTGTCCCCTGACCAGCCTTCCTTCCCCCTGTCTGCGGGGGGGGGGGGGGGGAGCCACACTTACTTTTTAAGGTTCTCTGCTACATCACTGCCTCCAGGAACACTTCCCTGAATGCTTTCAGGAAAGAGGGTTCCTCATATCTCTGAACTCTTCTCAGAGACGTTTCCAACAGTTGGTTTTATAATCCCTGCAAGTTTTAGCTCATGCTTCAGCCCAGATACTGCAGTGTAGTCATCTGTAAAATGGGACATTAACAATACCCAGCTCACTCTTTGTGAAGACTGAGTATGGAGTTTCATAAGCTAGTAGATCCACCCAATCAGCAGATATTGTTTCTATTGTTGTCATGGCGCTGTTTGATAGAGCATTCTTTCCATTTCTTATTAGACTCCATAGCTCCCAGAGATGTTCCTTCCCTGTAAGTGAAACCTGCTACCTGATTGCTCAGGGAACTGCATTACTCGTTCACTGAACAGAGGGGTACTGGTTGCTTCTAAGATGCCGGCTTCTGAGAACACAGGAGTGGAGGCACAGGCCTGCCCTCCCACAGCCCGTGGTCTACTGGGGAGACAAACACGCAACCCCGACCAGGCTGGGGTGGCACAGGGGTCAGAGAAGGGACAGGAGCCAGGCATCCCAGGAGTTCAAGTGCAGGGATTCACTGTGTTCTGGTTCACCTCATGGGAACTCCAACGGTATTTTTCTTCCCGAAACAGTGTTTTTCTTCCCTAAATTTTGGCTAAGACTCCAAAGTTGAGAACAAAGGGATTCTAAACAATGAAGGTAGAGACCCCAGGAAGAACTGCTAAGGCTTGGCCCTCAGGCCAGTCCAAAGCCTTGGACCTTTACCCTCCTGGAAGCTATGAAAGAGCAGGGGGTCAACAGGGAGAAGATGGAAGGTGGCCCTCTCTGCAGAGGAGAGTGCCTGGATGCTAGTGTCTCTGGTGCCCTCCCCATGGGTAGGCAGGGTAGGTGAGGGACGGAGGGTGAGCTTTTCTGAGTATCTGAGTGCCTGGCCTGGGACATTTGGGGGGACTAGGGGTGGCACTGTGGAGTGGGATGAGTGACGCCTGGAGCCTGTAGGGCAGGGAAGCCAGCCATGAGCTGTCTAGCCATGGCCTAGAGCGTGTGGGATTGTCAGGCGAAGGGGACATTATAAGCCACAAACCAGAGATGGCGTCACCCAAGCAGGGGACTGCAGTCAGAGGCCCCCAGTGGATGTACTTCCACAGGGACCCCAAAAGAGCTGCACAAGGAAAGGGGTAAGTCAGTGTTTAGACACCTGCCACACCCATGGGACCTCCAGTGTTGGATGACAACTTCAGAAATTGGACAGGTCCTGCCCTTTCCCTCTCCTCACTGAGTCCCCTCACTCCTCATACCCCACCCTGGAGGACCCAGAGGCAGTCTGGAAGGAGGAGGGGAGAAGGTGAGATAACAGGATGCCCTTCTCTGCAGTGGGCATCTCAGCCAGGGACAGAAGCATGCTGACAAGAAGAGCTTTTATATATATCTTAAGGTTTTATTTATTTATTTGACAGACAGAGAAACAGCCAGAGAGGGACCACAAACAGGGGGAGTGAGAGAGGGAGAAGCAGGCTTCCCGCCGAGCAGGGAGCCTGATGCAGGGCTCCATCCTGGGACCCTGGGATCATGATGGGAGCTGAAGGCAGATACTTAATGATTGAGCCCCCCAGGAGTCCCAAGGAGAGGTTTTAAATAAGGCGAGGCTTTAGGCTTTGGTGTTAGGCTAAACTGCTAAGTTTTAAAACTGCTAAGTAGAACTACTTGGTAGCACCTGAGTTGCCTGGAAAGTCAGAGTTCTTCCTTCTCCAAATCTGGGGAGGTGAAATTCAGTCCAGCAGGGTTGAGGCATGGATGGGGAAGAATAAAACAGCCTTCTGTGCCAGGGCCGAGGACCCCCAGCGTGACTGAGTACACAGACGTTCAGAGAGCTTCAGTGACTTGCTCAAGTGGTTACAGCAAGAAGGTGTGAGGCAGGGTCATGAAGCCAGGAACAAATTTTAAATTCTTCTGTCCATGGTAAGGAGACAGGACCACACACCTCTCAGGGGGAAAACCACTTGCTTCTGCCAGGCGCAGCAGAGAACCCGGCATTGACATCAGGCGTTGGAGCAGAGAGGGTCTGCAAGGTGTCTAAATGGCAAAACACAGTGGGTGCAAAGGTGGGAATGTGCTGTGTAGGGAGAGCCCTTGCAGCCCTTGGCCTCTGAGGGCTGCAGGATCCCAGCCCAGAGGACGTCCCCTTGGGGGCTCCTGCCCCTGTAGAGGCCTTTCCTCTTCAAGTTAAGGAGCTGGGTGGGGGTGGTGGCTTCTGGGGAGCGATTTCTAGGGGTTTTCCAGCTCTTCCCTCAAGTGCTTTCCAGCACAGAAGAACCTGTTGACCTGATACAGTAAGAGCTCAGTGCTCGAGAGCCCGAGTGTCAGAGTCTGGGAGAACAGAGAGAGACGGCAAAATGCCCACGAATGGTGTAGCTGAGTGTTCTAATCATCTTGGCAGCACTGAGCGAAGGACCGCATGTAGAGGTGGCTGGCAAACAAGACTTCAGAGAGGGCGGGCAGGAGGGGAGATGAGGGGAGCAGCTCCCAGCCTGGGGGACCAAAGCCTCCACTTATAGGGTGGAGCCAAGCTGGGGGGAGGGGCCCCATGGGGGAAGAGAGGTGAGTGCAGGCTTTGAGGATGAGTTGGGGAAGCTGGGAACTGAGCAGAAAGGATAGTACAGAGGAACAAGGAGGGGAACCCAGGAGTCTGGAATCCCAGAGGAGTATAAATTAAACAGAGGAATACAAAACAGGTCTCAGCATATTAACATCACTGGGGGAAACTAAAAAAAAAATAGTGATGTCCAGGTCCTATCCTAGATCAATTAGTTCAGTGTTTCTGGTGGTGGGACCCGAGTGTCAGTATTTGTATTTTTAAAGCTCCCCAGGAGATTTTGATTTGCAGCAAAGATTGAGAACCAGATTGGACTAGTGAATCTGGGAAAGCTTCTTCGGAGGACAGAGTGTGTCTTGGGCAGGAGTGGGAGCTGGGTGAGGCTTTCTTGGAGGAAAGGTGAGGCAGAGTCCAGAGGACATGGCAGGACGTATAGAGGGAGGACAGGCCATTCTGTGTGAAAGAAGAGTCTGTGATGGGAGCTCGTGGTGGCGACTCGTGGTGGGGGCTCTGGGTGGCTGGGGCTACACTCAACAGAAGCCTCGTGTGCCAAGCCCAAGGTGAGAGCTTCTGGGAAGCCATGGGGTTGTGCCACAGCATTTAAAGCTGGGATGACATCCTCAGGGTGTGTGTGTGTGGGAGAGAAAATGGTGAGTAAACACTTTTTCTGCCTATCCCTCAGAGAGAAGTTTCTGGAAGGAGTTCTGAACACCTCAAATCCTGTTTACAACAACACCCTTGAAATGTGCCAAGACATTAGCTTTCCCCTGTCTTTGTCCTAGTCTCCCTGAACCCATATTCCTCCTTCCTGGAATCATCTCCTAAACAAACTTCCTGTACCCCAGGCTTTATTTCGGGCTATTTGGGGGATCTCACAACAAGATGGGCCTCAGGCAGCATCCAAACATTGTTCTCAAGGAGCTTGCGGACCCTGATGGAGAAGTCGATGAGCACAGAGGTAAACACATGAGACACATCCAGGGATGGGCCTCAAGGAGACGAAGGAGGGGTGCCAGGACCCATCTTGGGGCATTACGGAAGGCTTCCCGGAGGAAGTGTTATCTATGGTGAAACCTCGAAATCAGGAAGATACCAGCCTGTCAATGAGGATGTATGGCTGTAGGGTGAGGCAGAGGGGGTAAAGATGAATATCAGTGTACCCAGAGTGGGAGACACGCCAGGATTGTCTGCACCCAGTGTGACATTGACAGGTTAACTGGGAAGATTTACATGGCCAGCAGTGCAGAGCAGGAGGGCACAAATGACTCAGCATTTCAGGGGGTGTGCTGAGCTGAGCTCAGCAAGAGGCAGCTCATGCATGGCTTTCTTGGCTATGGGAAGGGTAGTTACACCACCATATGCTGGGTGTCGTGGGGGCACAGGCAAGATAACAGTTCCATGTATGATCTGTTTGGGGGATGTGAGTTTCAGGGGTCTGGCACAGGGCCTGCCCCAGAAATTGCATCTAACACAAACACTACTTGTCATTGTTCATCTTGAGGGTCCTCTCCCCTGTGCCCTGTGCCCACCCACCCTCCCTCTTCCATCTTTACAATTTCATCTTCATCCTTCATCTCTTTTTTCTACTCTCTGGAAATAACCAGCTGCCTCCAAGTACTTAGCAAAGGAAAAAAATCATCTTGCCTAGAGAGAGTCTGTATCTTCTGCCAGCTGGTTCCTGCTCCTTCAAAAGCAAGGAGGGCCGGCGGAGAGAAAGAAGGTCTGTCTCCTGACAGGTGGGTGACATATCATGGGGAATAACAAGAGGATTTCTGTCAAGCAGTCATGATGTGTCCTAACAATGTTTGGGTGTTTATAGCTGGGTGATTATAGGTCATGGCAGAGTCCCAAGGCATGCGAGATTTCTAGCTGACAATGGGGGATAGCAACTAGTGTTTTCAGGTGGGACCCAGAAGATGCTACTGGGAGAGTGTGGACGGCCCGACGCCCACAAGGGCTCATCGAGGGTTACTATAATAATCAGTCCATCACTTCTTCTCTTTCCCCCACCAGGGACATCAATTCCAGTGAGCAATCTCCCTTCTCACCCATTCACCACGATTTTGCCCAATCTAGAACTTCAATTGCACCTCATTTGCTGGTTAGGATTTTCTCCTTGTGCTGGCTTTTGGGGCCCGTGGTACACACCAGCTTCTCCCTGCTCCTCTGCTCAAGGCAAGAGGGACAGCTCCTCCCCCATGCCAGGGATGGAGGGGCACCAGGTTCCTTCTTAACTCTGCACCCCACGATGGCTGACATACTCTCCCCCCAGCTAGTCAGAGCCCCAGGATCCCCTCCCACTAAGGTGGGTTTGCACTGGCTCTTTAGGGCTAATAAGGATGCCATGCAAGACCCAGGTGCTAACTACTTCTCCACCCACTTTCCCTGGGGTTGGCTCCATTTTCACATTAAAAGCCAGATGGCTACACACGTTTCAGGTGTCGCATTCTGACAAGACTCTTTTCAGAGGAAGAAGAAAGATGGTTGCCATGGCTCTCTCCCACAAAAATGGAAGCTTCCCACAGACCCCTTCATTTCTCCATGGCTGGAATTGGGTCCTGGGCTCATCCCTGCACCAGCTGCTGGCAAGAGGGAGGGGTGATCGGGACGGCTCAGGCTGGCTTTGCTCAGAGGTCAGTCTGCAGGGAACTGTCATTAGAAATGCGGGTGTTTGCGCTCCAGCCAGGCCCTTGGAATTAGAATTTCCAGGATGGGGCCCAATCCGCGCGGTTATTAGCTAACTGGCGACCTGGGTGCTCATGGAGCAGGACCGGCCAGTGCTGGCCCCCTGGGCTGAAAAGTTCACTGGGGAGGGCGCCACGGGGTCTGATGCCACTATACCAGCCGCAGTAACAACAGTGACGCTGCCCCCAGTTCCGCCGCACCCAACTTTGGCCAACTTTGTTCTCACTCAAACCCTCAGCCAGCGCCTGAACTTGACTGCTTCTTAAACCTTTCGAAGTTCACTTTTTGGTATCAGACCTTAATATTTCATGTTCATAGACATTGTCGCTTTTCATTCAATGTTTTTATCAAGGCCTTGGAAGGGGTTCTGAGGAAGGGGTTCTGGGTTCACAACAGGGTACAAAGATTATGGGGAGGCCGGGGAAGGGAACTTTGCAACATTCTGAAAGTGAAGATTCATTTCATTGTTTTATAGATGAGAAAAGCAAGGATCTGAGAATTAAGGGACTTGTTGGCTACCATGGTGCCCGGAGGGCAGAGCTGGGGAGGGAGTGGCCGGACGCCTCTCCAGTGCTGTTTACTATTTACCAGCTCCCTTTCCCTGAGCTTCCCTAAAATCCTCTAAAAGTCTTGTTCTTTCTTCCTGACACCAGGTGCTGAAATGAAAGGGAGCTGGGAGAAAAAGGAAATGAGGGAGATGACATTTTTAGAGGCAAGACAGTTTTCAAAAGAAGAAGTTCCCCCCTCCCCATTTGCAGGTGAAGTAAAACAAGTTAAAGGCTTATGTGGGGAAATGATTAAGAATCAGTTAAGAATACTTTCCTGACTTTTTCCATTCTGTGGAATAGTGCACAGATGTCTGTGTACCAGGGGAAAAAAGATCTGTTAAAAAACAAGAAAGAAAGGGAAAAAACTTTTAGCTTCTGTCAGAGCTATGAAGTCCTCATGCTCACTAGCTCCAGGAAACTGGAGATCTCTCTAGAAATAAACCTGAAGCCACTCAGTCTTAGGAAACTGGGGGCTTGGTCAGGTAGATCTTTCTTGTTTATGGAAGTTCTTGAACTGTTGTAGAAAATTAGTAATTCCTTAATTCAAAATGTAAATTTTCGTTCACTGCCTATCTGAGTCTGGGTTGTTGTGGACTTGAATTTTCGCCTTATCTCCCATGGGGCTGGGTGCTTCATGGGGGGGGTCAGCATATTGTAAATGGTCAGGAAACATTCCCTAGGATGGAGGTTGGTGATTGCTCTGGACCCCGACCCCTCACACCATTCCTGGTTTACTGGCATCTTCCCTAAACCCTTCCAAGGTTCTCTGTCCTCTGTCCCACTGTCCCGCTCCCACCTCGGCCCTGCTCACAACCCCATGGGAAAGGTGTACTTCACCATGGATTCAGAACCATTTCACTTTAAAGAATAAATGGCTGTTTATTGTTCCTGTTCATGGTTGTTCCTCCCACAACAGTTTGCAGAGCTACTGTGAGAAGCAGGTTCTGTGAAATCTGGGAAGCGGCTGCTGGGTCACCAGGGCACAGCCTGGGGAGGGACTGGGCTCCACAGGGCTCTGTGAGGTTATGGCCAGGTCTCCACCTTCTCACCTGAAAGTCGGTGCTTTCCCTCCCCTGGATTACGGTCCTCTGCGGGTTTCCCGCATTCCCCAAGAAGCTAGTTGCCCTCAAACCTTTGCTTCAGGGCCTGCCTCTGGGAGAATGCAAATGAAGACCCTGTAGGCTGTGGCTGATGCAGGCCAATATGCTGCGTTATCCCTACGATGTCTTGATCTGGTTTCAAGGCCTGATCTGAGAGAGGCGCAACATGGTGCAGGAGAAGGACTACAAGGGTCACGGGCTCACCTCTCTGCTCTGCTCCCACCTCGCTGGGTCATCTTGGACTTTTTGCTCAGCTTCCTGAGCCCGTAAGATTCATGTTGAGGCCCCCTCCTCCGGAGGGTTTGCTTGTGTTGGTGAGTTCTGGGGACAAAATGTCCAGTGAGCTTTTAGTGGGGTGAGGCAAATCCTGCTCCTGGGGGGCAGCTCCAGGACGAAGCTTGTGATAAGGACATGGGATGCTGTGTGCTGAGCAGGGCCTCCGAGGGTGAGCCTGAGTGGAGGCCAAGCAAAGAAATCCAGCCCCTCCTCGGGCCCCCAACCTTCTCCCACTGTCCTAACTGGGGCAGGCATAGGCACAGGAAACACTGGGGCCTTGCTGGCCGTCAGGGAGGGAGAAGAAGGAATCCAGACTTTAGGGCCAGTGGGAAAGCAGGGCAGAAAATGCCTCCCTGAAGGCTGGGAAGGGAGGGAGAGCAAAGGGATGTCCAAACAGCTGTTCAGGAAGAGAGAGAAGCACCAATTAAGCAAGTGAGCAAACAAATTAATCTGTAATTACAAATTATGATGTGATCTGTGAACAAGAAAGGGGAGCTTCAGAGAGGATCAACTTCCTCTGGAGCTAGGGCACCGAGGGCGAGGAGGAACTACGGGCACCCAGGCTGTGCATGTTCACTGAGATCCTGGGCCTGGGTGGGAGTTTCCCAGTTTGTGCAATGAGCAAACTGAGCCCGGATGCTGGGGCGGCAGAGGCGATGGGTGTTAGAGCCGGGGTTTGTCTTGGGGTTTCCTGTTCTTCTCACCCTCCCTGCACTTCCTTTAGCAGGTGTCCCGCGGACAGATGCACACGGAGGCCCCACGCCTCCAGTCTGGTAGCACCGTGAGGCTCCCTCGCGGCTTTGTCACACATCCTACCTGCCTCCTCGCCAGGGGCCCGGCTTTCTTACCCACAGCCTGTTCTGTTACTATCTTCTCTCACCTCCCAGAGCTGTTTCCTCTTTGGTCCTCACATGTCGGAAGCGGGAAAGGGGTGGCGGCGATGACGATGAGCCTCCTCACAGGGCGCCTCAGTTGGAGCGGAGCGGGGAGCCCTGCAGGGGGCGCTCTGCCGCAGGGACCGCTCCTTGCAGCCGGTACCACCGGCAGGTGGAGAAGGGGAGAAATACTTGAAGAGAGAGGGCACATTTCACTTAGGTATTTTATCTCTGGCCTTTAAGCAAGGGGAGGAAGGCCCCTCCTGTCCTGGAACAAGGCGCTAACCACCTCCGGCAAGCCAATAAGATACCGCCACGACCTCCAACTCTTGTTCTGCTCCGGTGAATTCTGTTCAAAACAATCCTCCCCAATTTCCTCCTAAAACCCAATAAAAGCTGACCTTCCCTTAGTCCCTTTGGACTTGCCCACGGTTCACCATAGTTTGCTTGTCCTAAATTGCAGTTCTCCGACTCCTGAGTGAACTCATTTTGCTGATAGAATAACTGGCTGTTTTATTTTTAAGGTTGACAGATGTCACAGAGATAATAATAACTGTCCCTTCCTGAGAGCCTGCTCAGAGCCCCCTTGAGTATTTCTTCTCACTGAATCCTCAAAGAACCTGGAGGGGGAGTTATTGACACCATGTGCTAGCTTTATCTCCTGTGCATGCAAATTGTAGAAGTGAAGTCAAACTAATTTAAACCCCCAGGAAATGGGGCGGGGCTATTATGGAGATAAACGAGTGTCTCATGCAGCCCAAGAGCAAGAGTTAGCAAAGTTCAGGGAGGGTCTCAACTGCAGCCTGCGAAGCTGAGCACATTCTCTCCCTGTTGCACCATCTCTGCTCTTCTTTGAGCATTTCATTGTATGCCTCATTCTTCCCTCTCTCTCTCTCTTTCTCCCTTCTTTTCTGCCTCTCCCTCCTTCTCTTTCACCCTCTTGCACCCCACTACAGTAAATGTGATAGGAACACAGCTGTCCTGAGGTTCCACATTGTGCGTCCAGTAACTCAACAGACCATTTTCTCTGTTCCAGTTCAGAACACCCAAGGGAAGGGAGCGACCAGCTGCAGCTGAGGGAAAAGGTCATGCACCAACTGTGTGACTGCGGCAAACCTCCTGCAGGTGGGGGTGGCAGGAAGGGGGAGACACGCTGTCATTCTTAGACAGTGAACCAGGCAGAAATGGCACTAGGTGTCCATCATGTTCCCTATACAGGTGAGGGAACTGAGCCCCAAACAGGCCAAGTTTATAATGTCATACAGGTGGTCTGGTAGAGGGATAGCACTTTGAGCATGTGACTGATTCCCCTGAATACTTCCGTTGTGTTGTCCCAGAGTGTCTTACCGTGCGGGACGCATCCCAAAGGTGATATTTGAGATAAGTTTTGGTGCTGCATGAATGGAGCTTTAAACTTTAATGTATATTAGAAAAATAATAACCAGCATGTAAAACTATAATATAGAATTTCTTTTATAAAAAGATTGTAAATGATAAAAAAGAGTCAATTAAAATATACATTAAGTAAATCATAGTATAGTTGCAGAATACTACGACAAAAATTGTGATGATCATTTGCAAAGGACTGAATATCAGCAGGGGTATTATTCTGCTACTGAGACAATTATTTTCCTGAACGTCCAAGGATCTTATCATATTTTTCTCTAGTTCTATTGTCTCGTCTTCTCTCCTCAATAGAAACAAAGTGTAGGGACTCAGTTATTATTCCTGCTCATGTTTCCAAAGCAAAACAACAAAAATCTATTGAATGTCTCAGATAGCACGTCCTCCCAGGACAAACTATGCCGCCTCCATTCCTCACAGCAAAGGTCTGGCTTGTGTTGCCAGCTGGAGTGTGAATATAACCCTATGTTTTCAAGTGACTTAAGCATGAGATCCCCCACACTTCTTGGAAAAACCAGAATCCCTTATGAGGTTTCCAGAGTCAACCCTGGGGATCTGCATTGGTCCATGAGGCCACGTCTACCCATTAACTCTAGGGAGAGGGAGGACTGTGAAGCTGGACCTCCAGCTGCTTCTCCTGTCACCATCAGAAGATGCTGCCAACAGGAACTTGTAACTCCTGTCATGATGGCTCCCTAGCTAGTCCAGACCTCCATGGGAGTTACTGGGGTCAACACTGCAGGGGAGCTGGCGGTGGTTATTGGGGAAGTGGGCAGTGGTGACAGATCTGGAGTGACTTCCATGTGTAGCTCTACTGTGGCCCCAGACAAGCATCTCTCTTCTTCATCTTTCCAGGTTCTTATTCAAGACACTAGTCCAGTCCTTCTTGCTGTCATCCTCAGAATGAGAATCCTTGGTGTCCTTATCAGTCAGAAGACTTTGGCTGGGACTATCCCATTTCAACCCAACAAGTTTCCTTAACTTTTTACTTCTAAATGGGGTGAGAATTTAAGGCATTTTCCTTCTAACTCATTGTGCAAAATGACCACTTCCACCCCAGATCGCTGAAAACTTCAGTCTTTAAAGGGGGATCTAGTTCAACTCAGTGAAAATGCATGCACTGAAACCCAACTCCATGGTTGATGACTTTAGTAAATTACCAAATCTTCTGATTAACCCAACACTTGTTTTAATGAGGTGTCTCAGTTTAAAGTGTTTTGTGGGGTGTGTGTGTGTGTGTGTGTGTGTGTGTTTTCGGGGGGAGAGTATGTGGGGTCTTGTTATTTGGGAACGCTGGATGACTAGTCTCCATCTTCTCAGAGCAGCATTTCAAGAATTGTTTTATTGAAGGGGCTTAAGAGGGACAAACTTCCTGTTATAAATAAATCACAGGAATGAAAAGTACAACACAGGGAATGTGGTCAATAATATTGTAATACACTTATCATGATAAACATTTCATAATTTATAGAACTGTTGAATCAGCATGTTGTACACTTGAAACTAGCTTAATGGTATATGTCAACTATACTTCAAAAATAAAAAAAGAATTAAAAAAAGAAGCATTACATTCATCCAAAGTTTAGAGCTAGTGGGCAGTCCTGTATTCCTATAGGCACATCACTCCATGGCCCTTTCAACACTTGGCTTTGCTTCTAAATAAATCTGTACCAGTTTGATAGGTTACAAATAAAAGAAACCCCTCAACTGGATGGAGACTTAATAGACCCAAACCACGGAATGAAAACTAGGTACTCTACAGCTTTCTCATGGAAACATGATCCTATGTTTGAGAGGGTATTCATATACATGAAGCTGGATGAGAATTGACCCAAATGTCAATGCTTTTTTTTTTTTTTTTCATGCAAGGAAGTACCAGTTGAGTATGACCCACTCATTTTGTAAAGGTAACATAAGTAAGCACCTTGGTCATGTGAAAAGAATATAGAGTCATTTATTTCCTGTGTTTTATAGTACACACTTCCCATCACCCTAGAATGCTGATCCCTGGGGAAGGGTGAATCCATCTGCTGAGAGGGTCTGAAGCTAGCATTTCCCCTATTGTGACCAGCAGCAGGTATTACTAATAGGTCACAGACCCTTTTCCTGCCAAGCCCAGAGCACCTTTTAAAAGACCTCAACATGAGTTAGGAATCTATGAAAATCCGAGAAGAGAACATAGGCAGTAACCTCTTTGACACTGGCCATGGCAATTTCTTTCAAGACATGTCTCCATAGGCAAAGGAAAAAGAAGCAAAAATGAACTTTTGGAACTTCACAAAAATAAAAACCTTCCGCCCAGCAAAGAAAACAGTTAGCAAAACAAAGAGGCAAACCACAGAGTGGGAGAGGAAATTCGCAAATGACACTACAGACAAAGGGCTGATATCCAAGATCTATAAAGAACTCCTTAAACTCAACATCCCAAAAAGCAGATAATCATGCCAAAAGATGGGCAGAAGACATGAAGAGACACTTCTCCAAAGAAGACATAGAAATGGCTAACCGACACATGAAAAGATGTTCATCATTATTAGCCATCAGGAAAATTCACATCAAAGCCATATTGAGATACCACCTTGTACCAGTTAGAATGGCCAAAATTAACAGGACAGGAAGCAACAAGTGTTGGAGAGGCTGCGGAGAAAGGGGAACCCTCTTACACTGTTGGGAATGCAAGTTAGTGCAGCCATTTTGGAAAACAGTGTGGAGATTTCTCAAAAAATAAAAGAAAGAAGATATGGTCCATATATACAATGGACTATTACACCTCCATCAGAAAGGATGAATACCCAACTTTTGTATCAAGATGGGCAGGACTGGAGGAGATTATGCTGAGTGACATAAGCCAAGCAGAGAAAGTCAAATATAATATGGTTTCATTTACTTGTGGAGCATAAGGAGTAACATGGAGGACATTAAGAGAAATAAAGGAAAAGTGAATTGGGATAAATCAGAGGGAGAGATGAAGCATGAGAGACTGTGGACTCTAAGAAACAAACTGAGGGTTTTGGAAAGGAGCGGGTGGGGGGATGGGTGAGCCTGGTGGTGGGTATTAAGGAGGTCATGTATTGCATGGAACATTAGGTGTGGTGCATAAACAATGAACCTTGGAACACTGAAAAAATAGAATAAAGTAAATATTTTCAAGCCTTTGTTCCAGGCAGTGCAGACCAAATGGTGAATTTTGGCATGGGATAAAATCTATCTACCATCTTAACTCTGGCTCTGCTGGATTATAAACTTTCGTTGACCTGGTTCTGTTTGTTGACATTCTTTCTCACTGTTCCACATTTCATTGTTCATGCTGTTTTAATGGTTGCTTTCTGGCTTCAGAATATGTATACCTATTGCAGAGAATTATCCATCATTCTGCCAGCCTTTGCTCATCTTTCTGAATTTACCTACAGACAGTTTACTGCTCTATTTCCCCATCTTTCTCGCTTGTTTCCGAAAAAGCAGACCTGTCCTCCTCTCCCAGCCCAGTGTGGGAACAGCCTGGTTAAGAAAGCTCCCCTCCTTTGGTTTTATGAAATGTCCATTACCGGTATGTCTTAGCAACATCCAATACCAGAAGTCTCGGATACTGCTAAGCCCTTTCCTTGGCCATAGCCTACACCCCGGATTCCACTGTGCTCCAGGCTCTAGACCTTTGGTATTTCCATTTACCAAGAAGCCGAAGAAACAGAATTACCTGCCTCGATGTCCAAAGAGTCCCCTTAGGGGTAAACAATCTTAGGAGACAGGAATTTATTTTCTGGTCCTGTAGAACTGCCCACATGCCCTGGGCAATCCATCCTTCTGGAAGGATCATGAAAGTCTTCAAAGCTACAGTCAGGGCTACTTCTTTATAAAATCACGATGCTTTATACATACCGCCAGTTTGGTCTTTCTTGCACTATATTTTAATTATATGTGTTTCTCTTTTCTCCATGCTCTCCTACAGACTAGGAGATCCATTAAGGAATCCATTAGGGACATACCCCTATGTCCCGAGGGTAAGTTACAGTGCCTCTTAATTAGTAAGCAGCACACTGTACAGGAAAGAGTCAGGCTTAAGCATAAAAAAAGCTCCAATTTCCAATCCCAGTATTGACACTTAGGTTGTGTAGTTGTCTGTGAATTACCTAGGCCTTTCAAATAATAGGTCACATGGATTTAAGAAATTAAGTAGAATGAGACATCTTCATAATAGAACAGCCATCACCTCCACTCCCCTTCCCTGTCTTGTTTTTTACGGGCACTTTTAACTCTTTGGACTGTTTCTTCTGGTGGTTCGCTCCATATCACTAAACAATGTGTTTATATTGCTCTTTTTGCACTATATATTTAGACAGTATCTATTAATGTATTCCCATAATTAATTAGGATTTAACCCCTTATATATTTTGTATATATATTACATATATTTTGTATATGTATATATTTTGTATATATTATGTGTGTATGTGTGTATATATATATACACACACACATACATTCTTTTGGCAAATTTATATCACACCATATATTTAACTTTATTTATTTATTTCATCATTTTATTTTTTCGGTGTTCCAAGATTCATTGTGTATGCTCCACATCCAGTGCTCCGTGCAATACATGCCCTCCTTAATTTTTTAACAGGGTTTGCAGTATTATGACTATTCTAAGTTTTCTCTAAAGCCAGGTAGTATACTATGATTTTATTTCCTTTCTTTGTATATTTTTTGTCTTATTTCTTTTCTCCTAAGATTTATAGTTATTATTTTTTTCACTTTTCAATATCTTTTTTATAACTTTCCTCCATACATTTTTTAAAGCGTCTCGGCCAATCAAATATTGTCCTTTTAATTAAAGTCACTGTCCTCCCATCCAGGCTGAAACAGTTAGTTACCCTTTTGGGTGGCATGGCTGCCATCCTGGACATTCTTGTACCCTCACCTGGGTAGGGGCCTCTTTTCCTGCATTTTACATTTTCCTCTTCCTTGGGTTACTCCCTTAGATTGCTAGAGCATCTCCTTACCAAAAGTAGGTAAACTTTTAGAGCACTTGCATATGGGAGCATGAATTTGTATCCTACTGGAATTAGGTAAAGGTTGGAAGTAGTTTGACTTCACTATTTAGAACATGCACTCTGATCTTCTAGCATTCAGTGTTGCCAGCAAGATATCTACCACTACTCTGAGTATCCTTCCTTTAGGGGAGACCATTATGGGTTGAATTGTGTGTGCCCCCAAAAGATATATTGAAATCCTAACCACCAGTAACACGGAATGTGACCTTATTCGGGAATGAATTCTTTGCCGATGTAATTGGTTAAACAAACATGAGGTTGTACTGAATTAGAGAGGCCTTAATGCAATGTTAGGTGTTTCTTTTTTTTTTTTACTTTAAATTTATTTTATTTTTTCAGTGTTCCAAGGTTCATTGTCCATGCCCCACACCCAGTGCTCCATGCAATAGGTGCCTGGTGGTGGGTACTGGCGTTTTTTTTTTTTTTTTTTTTTTTTTTTTTTTTTTTAAAGTAAGGAACCCCACATGGGGCTTAAACTCATGATCTGGAGATCAAGAGTGGGATGCTTAACCCACTGAGTCACCTGGCACCCCATTTGGTGTCTTACAAGGAGAAAATGTGGTTATAGACACAGAAACACAGAGGAAGGACAGCCATGTGAAGATGGAGATAGAGTTGGAATTATACTCCCCAAGACAAGAAATTCCTGAAGCCACCAGAAGCTGGAAAAAGCAAAGAAGATTTTTTCCCTGGTGGTGAAGCAACCTGGCCCTGCCAACACCTTGATTTTAGACTTCTGGCCTCCAGAGCTGTGAGTAAGTTTCTACTTTTTAAAAAATATTTATTTATGTATTAAATTCCAGTATAATTAGCATAAAGTGTTATATTAATTTCAGCTGTGCAATATAGTGATTCAACAACTCTATATACTTCTCAGCACTCATCATGATAAATGTACTTTTTCCCCCATAAATATTCTATTATTTTTATTGTGTTATGTTAATCGCCATGAAATACATCATTAGTTTGTGATGTAGTGTTCCAAGATTCATTGTAATCCCCTTCACCCTTTCATCCATCTCCCCACCCAGCTACCCTCCAACATCTTCCAGTTTGTTCTCCATAGTTATGTGTCTGTTTTCTCGTTTGTCTCATTTTTTTCCTTTATTTGTTTTGTTTCTTAAATTTCAGATATGAGTGAAATCATATGTTTCTATTGTTTCAAGTAACCTATTTTGTGGTATTTTTTTATGGTACCCCAAGGAAGCTAGTCCGGGAATTTTTTTTTTTAGCTCTTCAGAAACTTGTATTTTAAAAGTGAACTATTATTGGGGTGACTGGGTGGCTCAGAGGGTTAATCCTCTGCCTTCGGCTCAGGTCATGATTCAGGGACTGGGACTGAGTCCCACATCGGACTCTCTGCTCAGCAGGGAGCTTGCTTCCCCCTCTTTTTCTGCCTGCCTCTCTGCCTACTTGTGATCTCTCTCTCTCTGTCAAGTAAATAAATAAATAAATCTTAAAAAAAGTGAACCATTATTATCCAAGTTTTACATACAGACAGCTTTAAAAGTAAAATAGGTCTTGATTTGGGTCAAGTTCCCTAGAACTCTAGAGGCAGAGCCTGAGAAAGAGATTCTTCTGTCAGTGATTTACTGAGGAAATGGCTTTCAGAAAAAAACTGCCAAAAAGTAAGGGAAACAGTAGGGAGCAGGAAAGGAGCTGGGCAGGTGATTTTGGCTGGAGTCTAGCCTCAGCCTGCTCCTGTGCAGATGTTAAAGGTGCGCCACAGCTGGTCTTCCTGGAGGTTAGCATCTCTGTCAGTCTTTGGCTGGCATCTGCCTCTTGCTGCAGATGGGACCAGTATCACCCCAAGGTATTTCCAGGTGAAGTAGCCCTTACCAGCTGAGCATATATAATTCTCTCTAGAGGGACGTGACTGCTAGCCACCGGCCAGTGAGAGAGTACTACCAGCATCCATTCCAATCCTTGTGTCCTCTGCCTAGACGTATTAGCTTTTCACAAGAAATTTATTTCATCCATAAACAGCTTTTCCAGCATACTGATGGGTCATAAATTCTGAAGGAACCTCAATGAGGAGGGTCAATGGGATGGACAATATTCTCCCCCACCCCATCCATTGCAATTGGACCCAGGCCATATCTATACTCATCACCTCTTCTTTATCCCCTCTAGATGCCCTCTCACTCAGGTAGAATTTCTGCTAGGCCAAGTGGCTTCCTCAGTGAGGTGATATAGAAACTCATCCATACTCCTCCCTGCCCTCAACTTGTAGTAGCGTGACTACCTCCTCCTCATGACATTCAAGGCTAATGACCCCACTTGTATGGTAATATACTAGTCTTCTGACCTACTGTTATAAGGAGCTCAAACTGACTGGGCAACATTCATAGCTTTAGCTTTAGGAGAATCTTACTTTGTTTTCAGCTACATGGATCCCTTCCTCCACTTGGGGAAACTCTAGTCCCATGGAGCCTAAATTTGCAGGGATTGGATGTCAAATCCCCAAGTGGGTCACTGAGAGTGATGCTGAATGGGGCCACTCCTACTTCCTCCACTTGATTTCCAGCCCACATATATGAATTGCTGGGGATACATGCCATGCAATGGCCACTGGTTTAGGTGTATTTCTCATCCTCACATGGTGTCATCTTCAAGCTGGTGCTTTCACTGCTCCTTCAAGAGACCATTCTACTGGCATATCTAGTGTGCAGGGATTGGATGGTGTGACATATGGGATATAGTGGTCTGTTGGATTCCATGCCATGTAGGTACCATAATTTCTCTGCTATATGGTGTGTCTCATGGTCTGAGGTAGTGTTATGCAGGAGATCCCATATCAGTGATCAAGCATGAGCTCTCAGACAGTGATGCTAAGGCCCTGTGGTATGAAAGGCAAGCTCATAGTTGATATATGTATCCATCTTATACGATGCATATGGAAAAAATGGTAGGAAATTGTTGCCCTCTCCAGACTGGAGGGGCTTGGGGTGTGAACAACTATCAAGAGTTTGGGTGGTTCCTTCTAGGCTATGTCAAGGACTCAGCATGATTCTCTGTTGTATGGAATTCAGACTTCCTGTGTGTCAGTAGCTGGATCAGGCTTGGTGGGAAGAAGCCTGTGCTGTTGGGGCCCACGCCTTCATCTCTGACACTGTAGCTCCTCCGTTCATGCACACATTGCGTGGAACTGGGGTGGCCAGAGGCAAAGACTGGTTGACATGTCCTGGCAAGTCATCTTTTCCCACAGCTGTTTAGTGCTTTTTCTATAGTGCACTCGCTAGTGGGCCTGTGACATGCTTCATGAAGATTCTATCCCATAGATCCATCCTTATGCCTCATCTCTTGAGGCATATCCCCAGTCTTCTAATATTGCTTCTTTTAGGCCCTTGCCAAACCAGTCAAACCATCTGCCGCTGCCTATAAATGTATGTATATTGTTTCTCTGGACATTTTTCTCTCCATACTAAATGGATGAACATCTATCTCTTGCAGCTACTTGGGAGTATAATATTTCTTTTTTTGTGTATGGAACATATCCCATCTATTGGAATAAAGAAGAAATGTGATTGTAGTTCTTGGTCTAGTGGCCAAGAGGGAAGGTGGGGACAGGTCTTGAGGAGGGCCAACATTGTTTTGTAAAGACACCAGCCTAAACTGAGATTTTAGTAGACTGGTCAACAAATTGGGGCTCCATCTTTTAGAAAGGAGGTTGGACCACTTCTGCAGGCCTAGTAGATTAAGGGAAATCTTTAGTTCAGTATTTAAAAATGCACTTACTATCAATATGCCACCTAAAACAAGTGATGGCTTGTTAATAGTTGGCAGGTGATCCAACTCTATCCTTGGATTCATAGAGCCATTGTCACCAACTTGTAGAGATTGGGTTCCATAGAAGCAGAGTCTGATGGAAAGAGTTTTGTGCAAGTGATTTATTGAGTGAGCACACTCAGGAGTAATCTGTCAGAAAGTGAAAGGATCAAGACAGGAAAGGGGAAGGAGCTGAGCAAAGGGTAGCTTCAGCTGAAGTGTAAGCACAGTCTTATTCCAGGGAAGATTCTGAAGGATGATTGGAACCCTGAAGTTTTCTCACCTTGATGAAACGAGGGACAGGCTTTTATATTCATTCCAGGAAGTCATTGGCTAGTGGCTATCTTCAAAGTCACAGCTTTCCCGGACGTTTCCAGATGAGATTGCTCTGTTGACTGAGTGAAATTTTTTGGAAAAGAGTACATTAATGAGTATTAGCAACCACCATTTACAACAGCTAGGGGAATAATGATATACTTTCTAGGAAAGGGGGTCTGGGAAAAAGACTGGCAGTATCTACCATGGGGCTAAAAAGTGTATGTCAAAACCTGTACCTATACCCATCACCATAGGCCACCACTTTGAATTCTTTTTTTTTTTTACCACTTTGAATTCTTTGAGTCATATTTTCTAGTAGGTAAAGTCATAATTCTAACTTTTTGTTTACTCACTAGGTCAAATTTTATGTATTTTGTGCTGATTTTTCTCCTACGGTAAGTTAGTAATTGTGCCATTTTTAACTGCTTCTAAGTTATTCCCTCAAGACGTCACATTTTAAAATCAAATTTATGTTAAATGTTTTATAACACTGTCCACTGCTGAACCAGTAATGTGCACGGCCTACATTTCTTTCTTTCTTTCTTTCTTTCTTTCTTTCTTTCTTTCTTTCTTTCTTTCTTTCTTTCTTTCTTTCTTTCTTAATAGCAACCTCAGAAACATTTATTCTTCTGTTCTTGCTCTAATGAAATTATTTTAATTAGTATAGTTTCATATCTTGATTTTTCTTTAAATGATTTCATGTCAACCCATCCTCATGCTTTGAAAAAATTCTTGAGTAATTTTTGCATAATTGCTCTTTCAATTAATTTTATAACTAGATTGTGAGGTTCCATGAAACTCTGGTGGGATTTAAAAAAGTGTTAATTTGGCTTTATAAGAGCAATTTACAGAGAACTGACATCTACATGGGACTGACAGGTCCCCATAATTCTATAACTCTAGACTTTAAGACTCTTTTTGTCTTTTTCTAAATTTCTTGGATTGTTTTCATAAAATGCTTGTACAACTTACTAAAAATTATAAAATTTTTAATTTGCATTTTATAAATGTATGATACATTAGTTTTGTTGCTATTATGACATATATAATTTTCTACTATAAGTTTTCCTTCCTTCCTTCCTTCCTTCCTTCCTTCCTTCCTTCCTTCCTTCCTTCCTTCCTTCCTACCTTCCTTCCCTCCCTCCTTCTTTCTTTCCTTACAAAATTTTTAGTTTTTTTTTTTTTCTGGAGTTAATAATTGCCTATTTTTTTTCATTTACTTAGTTTCCTATATGCAAAATGATTAGAGAAGTGGCCAGAGAAGCACTATTTATGTATTTTTTCCTATCATTTGGCTAAGATTTCTCCCACCTTACTCTATTCAATGGTGTAGAGCTGGGTCAGCTTTCCATGTTGTCAAACCTGTTGAATACTCTATCCAATCTACTCTTCTCCTAGAGCCTCCTGGTGCTTCCGTCCTCTTTCCTATCTGAAGCTAATCACTTTCTAAATGAATTCTTGACTCCCAGGTGTCTGTACTCCCAGACACCTGCCAGCCATCATCCTTGCAGCTCTCACCTCCACTTGACTGTGGTGGGTTTTCCATTCTCTGGTTTACTTCTTTGTTCTGTTGGAACCCTTCCTCCTGCATCTTCCTGAGAAATGGTGAGTGAGTGGAAATTATATTTTTGAGACTTGGAAAATTAAAATGTTTTTTTCCACTTTATGCTCACATTTGATTTACAGGCTGTGGAGCTAAAGATGTCTTGGGTGTAAATTGCTTTCTCTTAGAATTCAGAGGTAGTTGCTCCATTTTTCTAGCTACCTATGTTTCAGTGATGAAGTCCAACGCTATGCAGATCTCCATACTTTTAAATGTAATTTTTGATTGTTTTGGGATTTCACAGTGATATATTTTAGTTTGGGACTTTGGACTTTTATAATTCTTTCTTTACTGATTACTCAGAGAGAACTTGTATACCTCCATCCTAGGAAATATTCTTGCATCCTTTTTGTATGATAATGTCCTCTTTTCTATTTTCTCTGGTGTCTCTGGAAATTCTTATTAGTGGGATGTTCAGCCTCCTGGATTGATAATTCTAATTTTCTTTTCTTTTCTACTACTCACTGCTTATCTTTTTATCCTACTTTCTGAGAAATTTTCTTGACTTTACTGTCAAGCACTTATTTTGTATTAAGAATTTTTTTGAGTCATCATATTTTTAATTTCCAAGAACTCTCACTTATTCTCTGAATGTACTTTCTTATGATTGGATTTTTCTTTTTTTATGGATTATAGTATCTCCCTTTATTTCTTTGAGGATATTAATTACATTTTCTTTGAGGTTTCTTATACTCTCTGCATTAATTCTATTGCTTCTGTATTCTGTGCTCTTTGTTTAGTCCTCGTTTCTCAATGAGGATTATTTCTCCAATTTTTAGTAATTTTTAATTGTCTGTTTATATTAACAAGTAAGTTTCTTTAAACTGGATACAAGTTCTGAGTTTCCTGGTGGCTCTACTGTAGGGCAGTAGAAGGCCAGATGACATTTTCATTAGAGATTTGTAGGTCTTTTCCTGGTATAAATTTGTTTTTCTGTAGAAAGATCTTCAAATCAAGGGACTGTGGATCCCCACTTCACCCCAATTACATATAAAGGCTTTTTCTTTGAACATGTTCTCAACAAAGTATAGAGTCAATTACTCAACTCGGTTCCCAGGAGAATGAATCTGGGATGTCCTGGAGGGTGGGACAGGGGTGAGATGGGGACCCAGGGATCTAAATTGTAATCATTTAAATTTTTCACATATGTATTTGGTTTGCTTCCATCTTCTTTTATCAGTGTCTGGTTTATTTAACCAAGTAATATCCTTTTGTTGACAAGCTACTGGGAGCGGCAGTAGTTTGCTCTTAGTGTTGTTGCCCTGAGTGGAGACAGACCTCTTGCTTATATGATATATGAGGAGGCCAGCTGCAAAACAAGAGCAAAAGGCACTCCCTCCCATGACCTTACAGCAGCCACACTGATTGAATCCCTGGGGGCATTCCATCATTGCAGTAGCTCAGATTTTTGTTCTTGTCTTTTTCTTTGCACACCAGCTCTACTCTATCAAACTGTAAATGGCTGCTGTTATGGACATTAGGTATCCCAACATAACCATCAGGAATGTGTCTAGTTTGTTCCTCAGAGAATCAATTTTTATATGCGCCTGATGTTTTGTATGAGGTTGCATGACTCCATGGACTTGGCTGTCTTGCAATGGCTATTTCCCACATGTGTTCTGTGCCATACCATTGTTAAAATGAACCGCTGTCATTCTGAGATGGATTTTAACTGAACTACATCTCTTCCAAATGGCACCGCTTTGGGGACATTCTAGTATTTGCTTCTATTGTTTGGACCTTGTGATCATGTACAGGTTTAAAAATAAATCTTGTGCTGATTCCTTGCTCTTTGTTACATCTAGGGTACAATCTAAGTCATCTTATGTAATATACATTTTTAAAAAATGCCACAACTATTAAACATCTTGTTTACAGACAGATGAAATAAATTTATTTCAACTGAAAAAAACCTTCTTTTCAACCACTCTTCTGCATTTAGCTGCCTGCTCCATCCTTCCCTCCTCTGCCACTTTTGATACCCAGTAGTCTCGGCTTCTAGGCCTTCTCTCTTGCTGGAAGGGCAAATTGGGTTGATTCCTTTCTTTCTGGGCACTGAAGGTTGATATGTTCTCTCTATTAAGTCTTTTGTTTTCTCCCTTCTGTGATCCATCTTCCCATATACTGTGTTCAGATGTCTCTTGGTTTTATTGAAGATGAAATGCATTGTTTGCTTGTTTATTTTATTTTGTTTTTAGTTTTTGTTATTGGAGGAAATTTTTGGAAGAAAAAGGTAGCAGAAATATATTGACCCTGCCATCTTAAAATGAGAAGCCTTCTATAAAAGCTTTTAAAGATTTTTCTTCACTGTGGTGTTTTGAGAAGTAATAAGCTCTTAGTAAAAATATTAGACCACATAGGGATATTTCTTCTCTTTCATGTTTTTTCTGCCCTTTATATTGTCAGATATCATGCTTAAAGAATCCAAAATTCCCAATTAGGGATCATTGGAGGGAGTCACAACATTTTCAGTTACCAGGAAAACCTCAAATACTTTGCTTTAAGTGGAGGTATGAAGTGAGAAGGCAGGTTCCACACCAGGCTGACAGTGCACTGCTCACAGAGTGGGTGGCTAGGGAGGAAGGGAAACTACTTGGGACTGATTTTTCAGCTAATTCCCGTGCCTCCAGGCACGGGAATTAGTTCCAGTCCCAATCAGTCCCACTATCTTGGTGAATCTTGGTTCACCTTGGGGGTTTTTTGGCCCCCTACCAACCTCACCTAGCACTACAAAGTCCGGGACCTCTCCAGAGTTTTGTGTTAGAAGATGTAGAATTTTCATGCATACCTCACTCTGCTAACACACAGGGCTGAGGCTCCTCCTACCCTGTGACATCAATTCCTATTCTCTGTGCTGTTTCCCAGAATTTGACTGAAGTCCCTCAACTACTAATGGATTTTCTGCAGATAATATCTTCATTTGTGTTCATTGTTACTTTTTACCCCTTTACAATTATAAGGGTGAAGAGCTCAGGGTCTGAAGACAGAGTGCCTGAAAAACATCACTCCTTTTTAACCATATATTTTTGGGCAAGCTGTCTAGGTAACATTCTTTTCTGTCTCAGTTTTTTAAAAATCTATAAAATGGAAATAATAGTAAGACATTCCTTGTACAATTTTGTGAGCATGAAAGGAGAGAATTCAGGTAAAGAAATTAGAAGTTGACATGTAGTAAGCTGACTCATAGCAACCTTTTGAAAATGTTATTCATCATTATTTTCATGGACTATTAGGATGGAAAGAAGATCTTGGCTCAATTATCTGTACTTAGCTGGAAGTCTGATGAACTTTCTTGAGATTTACCTATCTCATGTGATTGCTTCAGGAATAAATGAGTTAATATGGCAGGCACACATTTATCAGTAGCACATGCTTAGGAGGTATTTGCTGATGAAAGACTTTTTACCCGGAAAAAACATCCTGAGCCTGTGTGCGAGAGATGAGCTGTGTTTAGTACTGATGGCTTCTCTCTCTCTCTCTCTCTCTCTCTCTCTCTCTCTCTCACTTTCTAACTCAAGCAAGTCAACAAACCTTCCTGAGCCTCAGTTTCTTCATCTGAGAACCTGAACAATAATGGCAGGTACTTAATGATGCTATCATGATGACTTCTATGATAAGTATTATAAATTATAAGGTGTATGTGGGTGTACGCACCCACTTGTGAGCCTGGAGTCAGGCAGTCCAAAAGACAAAATGAGAGGGGAGATACCTACACCTTGTCTCATAGATGCTGGGGAACTCTCCAATGCTTAAAAACATTGCATTTGGTGGAGGTGGTAACCCAGGCCTCTGTGCCCAGGACAGCTGATTGGTGCCAGGGTCTCTGACTTGCAGCCTCCCCCTTTCCCATTGGTTGTGGCTCTCTTTTAGTGAGTCTCATCCATGGGTAAGGGTTGCCCATCACTGGTTGGTATGAGGACAGGTCACTTCCTAACAAGTTGTTTCTTTCACTGACATACACTAGATATAATTTTGAAGAAAAGTAAGAGAAAAGAAGCTGCTATTTTTGAGTCTTTGCATGGGGACCCAGGTTTACAAATCAATGCCTCTGAACCAGGAGAATTCTGCCTTTTGGAGTGTTCCAAAAGATGAGTTTTAAACATTTTTGTGATTTTTCTCAATCAACACTAAGCAGTTTTCAGAATTGGCCAGTGAGAGAACAAGAAAATGAACTAGAAATCTAACCTCCAAGCAGCTCCCACCAAAATGCTTTGAAATGTTGCTTAGGTTGACTTTGGTGAGATCCCTCCTCACCTGCACTGTCCCTCTTTCCCTCAGACAGACCCATGCACTGACTTACTCCATGGAGCCTGTTTACAAGGCAGCTAATTATGTTCCCTCATGAAAAAGCCCACTCCTGGCTTTGCAGCTGTGCTCAGCCTCCTGGGGAAGAATGGATTGGAATTTCGGTGCTCCCAAGTGTATATCGCATGGACTAAAAATACTCATAAATTGGTCTTCATTTTCCTAAGCAGGCTGGGATCTAATCGAAAAGTAAAGTCTTCTGAGAATTCTGAGGGACTATTATTTCCCATGGATGGCATCGTCTATAAATAGTATTGCCTTCCAGGTAGTGAGGTGCTGGCTGGCAAAGCTCTGTGCTTGCATTATTCCAGGGAAGATTGAATACTGCCAGAGCATTCTGGGAGTAAGAGGGCTGGCTGGGACTCAGGGCTTGCAGAAGTCATAGGAAGCCTCCCTAGCATCCCTGCTCCATACCAGACCCCTACCCCCACCCCATGCCCGGCACAGGAGAGGCAAATATGCATAAGATAAGCTCGAGGTTTTCAGGATCTGATAGTAGAGAGCAGTGCTGCCCAACAAAAGTGCAAGGCAAGCCATCTACATAACTAAACATTTTCTTGCAGCCGTATTAAAAAAGGTACAAAGAAACAGGCAAAATTCATTTTAATAATGCATGGTATTTAACCCATTAAATCCCAAATATCATTTCAATATGTAATTAATATAAAAAAAGATGAGATATTTTACAGTATGTTTTTATACCAAGTTTCAGAAAGGTGTGTATTTTAAGCATTTAGCATATCTCTATTGGACTTTATGAGTACTTAAATTTGTACTTAAATTTCATAAAATTTACAGGAGAACAAGTGGATTTACATCAACCTCAAGGTTGCCTCAAACATTCTTAAAAGTTTGAAAAAATAAAATAAATTTAAAGAAAAAAGTTGTCTGATACCTGAATGAAGTATTGGTTTTTCAATTTTTATTTAAATTAATCAAAATTAAAAAAAAATGGCATTCTTCTGTTACACACCTGCCCCATTTCAAGTGCCCACAAGCCATGTGTGGCCTGGGCTTCCTCCTGGGACCTTGCAGACATGGAGCCAAGAGCTGGAGGGTGAACCCCTTGCATGAGGCAGATCTCAGTCCTCCCCTGCTTTACCAGACCAGACTCATGTGTTTTCTCCCTCACTATGCTCTGGACACACTGGTTTTAAAAAAATTCTTATATTCCAAGCTCACGAGCTCCTTCCAACCTCACCTTCACCTACACTGGGCTGTTGCCCAGGGCTTCTCTCACTCTCTCTGCCTCCCATCTCTTCCCTTTGCCCATCTGCCACTCCTCAGCGAACGACTTGCCCAGGATCCACTAGCACCCCTTTGCAGACCAATCTCATCATCTGCTTCCTCTTTTCTCTGGCTCATTTTCACTTAACAAACCCACTGACTACCTGCCATGTGCAGGGAACTGCTTGGGACACCATCAGGGGACGAAAGAGACAAAACTCTCTGCCCCCATGGAGCTTATGTTCTGAAAGGGAGAGACAGAGAACAAACAATAAATATAATAATTGAAAACACACATGATATATTATTAGAGGAACTATGACTTGCTATATTTTAAATGGAACAGGGAAAGGAGGAAGGGACATGTTGGAGGGAGGACCGGTGGTCAGAGCAGATGGTGGTCGAGCACATTCAGAGGAGGTGAGGGAAGAGCCAGCCCCAAAGTCCTGAGGCAGGAAGATGTCTGGCATGTTCCAGGGGCAGCTGGGGACCCATGAGAGCTAGCCTCAGAGAGGCAGGTATGGCTGGAGAATGCCAGGGGCAGGTCATGAGTGGTCTCAAGCTCTGGTTGAGATGTGGGTTTTCCCAGGTGTCATGTGAGCCACTGGAGGCTTTGAGCAGATGGAGAGTTCTCATCACAGAATTAATTCATTATTTCTCTCTCTAGTCTATGAACTCTACAAGGGGGACTGTGTATCCCTGTCTCATTCACCATCATTTCCTAACGCAAGCCTATGTGCAAGAAGAATACTCAATAAATATTTGCTGTGGTTATTTAAGATTTTTCTTTTAAACTCTGGAACACTATATGTGAGGAGTTGTGGTCCCCCTAGGAGGTCCATATCAGTCTGCGGAGACCCCAAGACCTAGAAGCAGAGTGTCAGTGATGCAGCCCCTAGTCTGCAGTTGGGATAGATGTAGAACCTCTAGATGAGTAGGAAGGACTGGATGAAATAATAAACTCCCAGTGACTATTTGGGTGGGAGAGCCTTACATTTGGGGACCAAACTTATTTATGCCCCAGAGGCAGTGGAGCAGTGCCGTGCAGTGGAAACACCACAAGCTTTCTGCCCCAAGAATTAGCTTTGCACCTCGGGTCTAGCATTTATAGGCTATATGACCAGGGTCAAGTTACTGTACCTCTGGTTTCTTCCCCCATAGAAAGGGGCAGATGCTCATTTCCTAAGGCTGCTGATGGCATGTCTCACAGAACTTACACACATGGTGGTTCTGAGGTTAGGACCTGTGTTGGACACCATCTGTGCTTCCCTTCCAACACTCTCTGTCTCCCCTCTTATCCTAGCCCCTGCTCTGCAAAAGATCCTACCACCTTCATTTCCAGCCACTGCAACTGGTTGGAGCTTTCCCCCAGCTGTGGGATTCTGTCTCTTGCTTCCTGTCCTGAGACTTCTCTCTAATGCCCATGGTCACCCACTTGAGCTGATGTGTGCAGGGGAGGTCTGCCTTTGAAACCATCTGTGATTAAAAGGAGAGGAGCCACCTGTGGTCACGAACAAGTTACCCTTAGCTGCAGTCAGATTGGCAACACAACTTATATCATAACAGCTTTTCCTCCTGCAGAGTTTCTTCCCTGGGTCAGTGTCCTGGGGTTGCTGTAGCAAACTATGCTGTGCCCAAACCAGGTGGCTTAATACCACAGAAGTATATTTCCTCATAGGCTGACGGTCACAAGTCTGAAACTAAGGTGTCACTAGGGCTGAGCTCCCTTTGCAGGTGCTTAGAGCAGATCTTTCTTTTTCTTTTCTTTATTCTGTTGGTTCCTAGTATTTCTAATCTCTTCAGGGTCAACCTTGGTCTTTGTCTGATGTTTGCCCTGTGCCTCTCAAATTTCCTCTTTCTTTCATGTATCAGACCCCAGTCGTTAGAGTTAGGGCCCAGCCTAAACCCCAGATCATCTCATCTCAAGAAACTTCACATGATGACATCCACAAGGGCTCTATTTCCAAATAAGTTCACAGGCACAGACAGGGATTTAGGACCTGAACATGTCTTTTGGAGAACACAGTTCTGCTCACTACACCTCCTTTACCCCTCATCCATTCTTCTTGGAATAGCCACTCTCATTTCCTAAATGCACAGGATCCATGTCCCAGGCTCTGCTTCTGGGGACCTCAGGCCCTGACATTTAGGCTAAGGAGATTCCAGGTTTTCTCAAACAGACCACAGAAGACAGATTGCACTTATTTTTCTGTGCACTTGAGGACAAACGAGTGGAAATGACAGAAATACAACTTTCATCCATTCATTTATTCACCCAGCAAGTATGTATTGAGGAGTTACAGTGTAATATGTACCATCCTAAAATTCTGGGGATATAGTGATGACCAAGGAAGGACTTGTACTACTTAGCATTTTGAAGGAAAATTTCTCAGCATCAATGGTACCAACTTTTTTAGGGGCAGTGGATTCAAAGTTCTGGATAATGTACAGGTAAGTCAGACATAAGCAGGTCTTTGATGACATGTGTTCCTCATACCTCTGTTTTGCTTCTTGGTTTTAAATCACTATAAAAGTAGGGTAAGTAAGTGGGTATCTAGGCAGAAATTCCCAGTAAGAAGTCATTGTTTTAAAGTATCTTCCTTTCTCTGCCAAGTTTCCAAAAATATTACCATTATTGTATTCTTTTTAAGGTCTAGAAGAGTTTTAGGGATTTCAGGAAGCTTTTCTAAAGGCAAATATTTCTAGTAGGTTTTGGCCATGGGTGGATTGGTGGAGGACATCTCCTTCTTGATTTATCCCCAGCATGTCCAACACAGAGAACATTCGTAGTGGCTCACTGACAAGCCAGCCTTGAGGCCTTTTCAATTTCCTCTCACTTTCTTCCCTTGATAGTGGTGGCCATTTAGTTGGGGGGGGGTATCGAGGAGGGTTGTGTCTAGAACTTGTTACTCTAACACTTCCAGTGATTATTTAAACACAATACAATTTATGCTTAAAACACCTGGACTGGTTCTGTTTGTTATAACTAAACTCAGATGGAAAGACACAAAAAGTCTACCCTGAATTGAGGGTTGGAAAAAGAGAAAGGTTCATGGAGGAGGTGACATGTGAGCACAAGCTTGGTATTGAGTAGACATTGGCAAAGAAAGGAAGGTGGGAATATGTTATAGGCAGAGAAGGATGAATGAGCCAACATTGAGGACAGCCAGAGAACACAGGGTATGGAGTATGGATATTGCCTATAAGTCTAGTAGTATTAGGGTGTAAAGGACAAGAAGGAAATAGTAAGGGATGAGCTTAGTAGAACAGGAAGGGTAAGGACCATAATGGTCCCTTGTGTTAAGTTTTGGGTATTGGATTCTTCTACTAGGTAATTACCATGGAGTCTAGAGTGAGCTTGCAACTCCCACATCTGGAAAAGAACCTGTTGTCCTCTATCCTGGAACAGACCCATACCCACAGTGGCACAAGGACTTCAGTGTAGCTAGAACTCACCTCTGGGCTAGAGATTCCAAATTCACTGCAACTTCTTTCTCTGACATTGTCAACAAGCCAATGAGAACTGGTCCAACGACAAATGACCCTTTCAAATTCTTCCCTAAGTTAAAAAAAAAAAAGGAAAAAAAGAAAGTATTTAAGGGACACATGGACCCCTGGGAAAACATCTCTGTCATGTCTCACTTTGAATTTTGAACATTTATAAGGACCTAAAAAACTATGGCAAGAGAAAAATGCCCCTGAGATGAACTCCATATTTCATGAACACCTGCTATAGGTGAGGGCTTGGGGAATTCTTGAGACTGAAGGGGAAGAGGGGAGTAAGGCAAAGAGATGTTAGTGATGGGAAATCAGAGTGACTTGCTCAATGCAGGGACTAGGACTGATGGGGGAGAAAGAGATTCCTGAAGCTATGACTGGCTGGCTATCAGCTAAGAAGACCTCTCCCTACCCCTTCTATTGACCCTGTTGTTTAAGATATAGCTACTTTGGACTCATCAATCACATCTCAATTCTGAGGAAACATCCTGATTATGTGATAAGGATTCAATGTTCTTTTCAGATCTTAGGCTCATCTAATCCTTCCCACTCTTCCTTTTCCTCTCTCTTCCTCATTTCCATCCATTCATTCATCCATTCCCTGCCATTAAACATTTATTGCACTGATGCTGCACCTATGCTGCATAAACATATATATGTTTATCCACCATGAGAGAATCATGGTATGGCCAAGGACTAGAACTCCCAGGACAAGTTACACCTGAACTAGATTCTGGCTTCCCCCATTCATAGCTCTGTAAAATTGGGCAAGTTATTTAGCAATGGGCAGGGCATTGAGCAAGGCTGTGGGATTATGCTTCCTCCCCTCCCTGCCTTAATCCTTTTGGAATATTGTCTGAAGAACTTGAGGTTGTATCATCTTCTTGCTTGGTTGGAGATACCAGCTGGTCGGGGGCAGGAAGGCCAGCTGGCAGGAGGGGGAAGCCAATGATGGAGAGGAGAGGAAGGAGGATGGTCACACAGTCTGGGCATGCTGATTCTCAGAGGTGGGTGAAGTTTGGCCAAGAAGCTCACTGTGGATATCCTAAAATGGCATGTCCTTCTTATTCCGCCTCCAAGACATGGCACAGTCCGGGAAAGCCCACAGATGGAGTCCCAGTCATTCAAAGAAGGGAAAGGGGCCAGGAATTGGTAAGACAGCTGGGCTGTATCAGAACAGCCATATCAAACACCTGTGCTCCTCAGGAACCACTGCAGAGCCTGCTTCTGCAGGGAGGGCACAGTTGAAGCCCCTTTTTGATTTCCTTTCCTTTGGCCAATTGAGTTTCTCTTCATAATTGAAGTTGGAGCTATTATTTATTGAGAGTGTCAGGCACTTTACACCTCTGACTACATTTATTTTCATATTTGCAATAACTGCAAGGAATTATCATTTGCATTTTGCTGATCAGGAAATTGAAGCTAACAGTTACCACCCAGTTAGTCAGGTTTGAATCCAGGTTTGTCTTACTTCAAAGCCTGTGCTCTTTTAATTCTTTTGTTTATCTATTCATTCACTCATAGAGTTAAGAAAGACAGAAAATGTCCTGCATCCATGGAATTTTCTTTATGGTAGGAGAGGTACACAGACATTAAACAAAAAGCAGATACAAATGTATCATTTTACATAGTGACACATTTTAGGAAGAAAAAAATTGGGGTGGGAATGGGGGGTATTTTAGACTGAATATTTCAGGAAAGCCTCTCCAAGGAGTTGGCATTTGAATTGACACATAAGTGAGAAATAGTGGTCAGCCATGGGAAGGTGTGAGGGGAGAGATTTTTCATCCTATCTGATGACCTGAAAGTCACATTCTCATAGAGACACTAAGGCTCTCTGTTCAGTCTGATCTCTGAGCTCTTTATGGAAAACTTAGAAATAACATTGGGAGTAACCATAGCTGCTATTTCATCCCATAAAATACCAAATTTCTGTGTAAGGCTTTGTAGTTAACAATTGTCATATGTATTCAGAAAGAGCTTTTGAGGTAGGAAAGCCTGTATTCCCTCCTCCCCCTAATTTTCCAACTAACAAAACAGTAACATAAAGATTCTCCTCCACCAACTTTTGTCCCTTTCAGGGCAGTTCTTTGCTATTACAATTCCTTACCCACTGGGAAGGGTCTCTGCTTATTTATTGTGTCTGGCAAAATCAAAACCAAGTTCAAAGATACAGAAAATAGACTCATAGTTTCAAGAGCTGGGGATGGGGAATGAGAAAAATAGGTGAGCTGGTTTCTTTTTTTTTATTTTTAATTTTTTAGTTTAAATAAATTGCATAAACAATTTTAAAAAGTGAATATAGATTTGGGACTCTTGAACATGATATAAGAGAAACTACGTGCTAATCTAAAACGAATTTCTTCACTGTTTTTTTTTTTTTCCTGTTACTGACTCTGACCAGTCCAAGGTAAGACTAACCTCCATATCTGTCTCCTAGAGAGAACACCCCCTTACATAGTTCACAAATCCCTCTTCTCTCCTAAGCTGTACCCTTTCAGTTGGATCACTCATATCAACATGAAATAGGCTATAATTTTTGTTACCTCATGCTACCTTAAAAAGAAAAAAATCCTCCCTTAAACCTATATTCTCTTGCAGCTACTCTCTTCCTTCTTTCTGATTTTTGAAAAGAAACTGGCCCTGCTGTTTAGTGCACACACATTTAAGATTTACCAATTTCATATTATATAATTTACCTCTTTATCCCTTCCTGTTTTGAAGTTGTCTGATATTATTCAGATATTCATCTGGTATTACATATCCATTATAGCTTTCTTTTATATTTGTATGGCATATATTTTTTATCCTTTTAACAATAATTTTAAAAGTCAGTTCTTTTTTGGTTAGATATAGTTGGTTTTTGCTTTTAGAATTGATATGACAATATCTGTTTTTTTAAGTGTTTAGACCATTTATATTTAATGTAATCATTGACACAGTTGAATATAAATCTGTAGTTGTTTTCTGTTAGTTCAATCTATTCTTTGTCCTCTTTTTCTGTCTCCTTTTGCTGAATTGAGAATCTTTTCTGTTTCCATTTTACTTCTACTATTTGCTTATTTTTAAAATAATTTAATTTATTATATTTTTTCAGTGTTCCAAGATTTACTGTTTATGCTCCATACCCAGTGCTCCATGCAATACATGTCCTCATTAATACCCACCATCAGGTTCATTATTTAAACCTTTAAAAAAGGTTGTATTGATCACCCTGGTGTTTAAAATATACATTGTTAATTTATCACAGAATATTTTTTTTACTTTAAATTTATTTTACTTTTTCAGTGTTCCAAGATTCATTATTTATGCCCCATACCCAGTGCTCCATGCAATAGGTGCCCTCAGTACCCACCACCAGGCTCTCCCATCCCCCCACCCCCTTCCCTCCAAGTCCCTCAGTTGGAATACTTTCAAATAATATTATATTGCCTCACATATTGTGTCAAAATCTTAAAACAATGTGTATTTATAATTTCTTCCTTTGTCATATTTTATGCTGTTTTGTTACATGTTTTCCTTTTACATGTGCTATAAACACACAACACATTGCTAATTTTGCTGTAGACCATCCTCTTTTAGAGCTATTGAAATTGGAAAAATATACTTTGGTTTACCTTTATCATAACAATCTCTAAGCTTTTCATTTCATGTGTATTCAAAGTTATGTTTATTGTAATTATTTTTGTCTGATGAATTTCCTTTTACATTTCTTATAGCACAAATATTCTGGTAATGGGTTATTTTAGCTTTTATTCTTATTAGGAAGTCCTTATTTTACCTTCACTGTTGAAAAATATTTTTACTAGGATAGAATTCTGGGTTAACAAGTTTCTTTGTTTCATTGAGTATTTTAAAAGAGTGGCTCCATTGTCTTCTGGGTTTCATAGTTTTTGATGAGAAGTTGGCTGTGATTCATCTTTGATCCTCTATATAATTTCTCTCTTTTCTTTTATCTTTGCTTTTTAGCAGCTTGAATATGATAAAAATATTTTTTTAAAATTATCTTTTGGAGTCTCTCTGAGCTTATTAGATCTGTGACTTGATGTCATTCATCACTTCGAGAAAATTCTTGGTAATTATCTCTCTCAATATTTTAAGTATTCTCTTCTCTCATTCTTCTACTTCAGGGACTTCATTACACAAATAGTAGACAAGTTGGTACTGTCCTAAAGATCTTGGATGAGCTGATATGCATTTATTTTTATTGCATTTTTTTTCTTTGTGTTTCCATTTGGGTAATTTCTATTGACCTAACTTCAAGTTTGGTCTGATTTTATATCTTAGCTATATAAAATGCACTAATGAGCCTATCAAAAATATTCTTCATATATCTTACTATATCTTACTGTGTTTTCTTTTTATTTGTAGCATTTCAATTAGACCTTTTGTTACAGCTTTATTCTCTCTGCTGAAATTTCTCATCCATCATGTATATTGCCCAGTTTTTCCACTACAGCCTTTGACATGTTAGTCAAAAATTTTATATATCCTGATGGTTATATCTGGGTCACCTCTGAGTCTAGTTTTATTCAGTAATATGTCTCATGAGAGGAGGCTGTTTTTCTGTGGTGTGTGTGTGTGTGTGTGTGTGTGTGTTAAGTTTTATTTAAACACCAGGTATTCAGTGTAGAACAGTAGGAACAAATGTAAATAGTGTTTATGCTAAACCCTGGGTGTGTGGAATTGAATCAATATAGTCAGGAGTTGTTGCTATGGTTACTTTCAGGGCACCACTGATTTCAAATTCCTCTGATTTTAGTTTGTACTTGGGATGGCAACTAGGCTGCTGGAAGGTTTTTCTCAATGTTCCTGCTATATCATCAGATGTTGGCTTTCCCTGCATGCTAATGTGATGGAGAAAGTCTGTTTTCATGTACTTGTCTTTTCCACAGTGCTAGGTTGCTCTCATTTGTTATTCAGAGTTGGTTAGGCTGTTGGGGGATAGTGAACCTATTATTTAGGCCCCATCTCAGTGTTAGGCCTGACTTTCTTGGTCAGACTTTCTTGTCCACCTGCTCCTCCACCCCCATGCAGCCAGACTCTGTGTCTTTGGTGACTATCCTTTGTCAGCTTTCTGCTTTTTCCTCAGTGATTGGATCTCCAATTATATTGGCGTAGGATGCTGGGCCCAGGACTATTTTATGCCTCTTTCCCCTGGTAGAAGATTTGTTCTTAATCTTCACAAAGCAGTAAAGTGTCTTCATCTGTGTCTTGGGACCCCAGGCTTGTTTTCTCCCCAGTGTCTTAAGGTTTTGGTTAATGGGAGATCAGAGCCTGGGTGGAGTTTTATGTCTTACTCTGAAGGCAGCTGCCTCTTCCTCCCACAAGGCATGATGGGAGGGGGCTTTCTCCTATCTCTTGCCATTCTTCCAATCTTCCTTGAATACCCAGAGGAGGTCTATGGAGAGAAGCTTGAGAGTGGATGCAAACTCCTCCTTTATTTGTGGTTCCCAGTGTTTTATACTCTCAAACTAGCTCGCATTGTGTCTTTAGCAATTTGTTAAACTTTTAAGCTGCTTGTATGGTACCCAAAATTTCTTCCTTCTGTGGTCTTCTACAAATAAACCAGGTTTCAAGGTCTTTTTCTTTTGGATTTTAGGTTACTTGTTTAGCCCTGTGCCTTTAGCTGTTTGATAGGTTCAGGGAAGATAATAATTTTTCAGTTTATCCCACTTTTCCTTGTTGTTAGAATTGAAGTGATGCTCTTCCTAGCTTTAGATCCTAGGCCTGAATTCTCTGATTGTCTTTATAGCAATACAACTAGAAAGGGATTCTATACTCACAATCTCCAAGGTATCTCCCTTTGTTCTTTAATGAATCTATTCCAGTAGGCTGTACCCTTATTTCTCCACCACAATTGTTCTTTTCAAGGGCATTGGTGAACTCTGTGTTGTTAAATAACAATGATTAATTCCTAGCCCTCATCTTATTTTACTTATCAGCGTCATTTTGCACAGATGATCTCTCACTACTTACTCAGTAAAATACTTTAACTTGGCTTCTAGGGCACTACACTCTCTTGGATTTCCTCCTGCATCAATGGATGCTCTTTCTTGATCATCTTTTTGAGGTCCTTATTTTTTCCTAAGCACTGAGTATCCAGGGCTTGGTTTCTGGACCTCTTTTCTTCTTTAACTATACTTATATTCTTTTTGTGATCTCATCTAGTCTCAGAGTTTTAAATATCATCTATCCACTGACAACCTCCCCTGAACTCCAAATTTATATACTACTAGACATCTCATTTGAATGCCTAAGAGACATCTTAATTTAACATGTCTAAAACCAGATCTTCCCCCAACAAACCTGTTCATCCTCCAGACTTCCCAAACTTAGTAAATGTATTCTCAGTAAAAGTCCTTCTACTTGCTCTGACCAAAACCGTTAAAGTCATCTTGATACCTCCTTTCAGATCACACATGCAGTCCATCAGCACATCTTGACTATACCTTCAACATAGATCCATAACTAATCACTTCTCACAGTCTCCACTATTACCACCCTCATCGATGCTGCAATCACTTTTGGCTTTGACTATAGTATTAGAACTCTGGTTTTTTTCCTTGTATTCATTCCCTATCTAGTCTATTACTACTGTAGTCAGCAACAAAAAAAGCAATAGCAATTATAACTAGTAATGCGATATTGGGAAAGTCACAACCTTTATATGTCTAATTTTCTCATTTGCAAAATAAAAATTTGGGCAGAATTCTAAAGATGTTCTCCCAAAGTATCAGGTTCCCAGTTATTCATTCAAATGTTAATCTAGGTATTGTTGTAAAGGGACTTTGCAGATGGAACTAGTGTCCTAAATCAGCAGACCTTAAGATATGGATATTAACTGTATGGATCTTACTAAATCAGCTAGGCCCTTTAAAAACAGAACTTTTTTTTCAGCCAATGACAGAGGAGTCATTCAGAGATTTGAAAGCATGGTGAGAATTTGACATGCCATTGCTGGCTTTGAAGATGGAAGTGTCCACACACAGAGCAAAGCTTGCGGTCTTTAGATGCTGAGAGTTAGTTTGCAAGAAAACGAGGACCTTAGTCTGATAGCCATAAAGAACTGAGTCAGCCAATAACCTGAATGAACTTGGAAGCAACTTATTTCCTTGAGCCTCCAGATAAGATTCCAAGGCCCATGCTTGATTTCAGCCTTGCAAGACCCTGGAATTATGACCCACAGACTGTGAGATAATGAAAGTGTGTTGTTTTAAGCCACTGCATTTGAGGTAATTGTTAAGTAGCAGTAGACAACTGAGGCTGGCAACAAGAAACTTGTTCTTTTCATCTTAATTGCACATTTGCAGAGATTGGTCAGATCATGTCTGTCTTCTTAAGAAATGGTTCACCACATCATATTGAGTAAAAGCCAAAGATGTTACAGGATTCTGTAAGGCCCTCCTTGCTCTCTCACTTCCTTGATCTAATTTACCACTTTCCCTCCTGTTCACTCATCTCCAGCCAGATTAAAATCCATGCCTTAGAATGTGTGCATTTGCTATTTCCTATGCCCAAAGAATTCTTCCTGTAGATATCTTCATGGCTCCTCAGCTATCTCAAGTCTTTGCTCAGGAATCTGTGGCTAGATATGTTTTATTAGTCCATTAGTTGTTGAAAATCTGCAGTCACAATCTCTTCAAATGCTGCCTTTAGCCAATTTTCTCTGTCCTCTTTCTGAGACTCTAATTACTGTTAAATCTTTTGGTCATGTGTCAAATGTACTCTAGCTTTACTTCTGTGCTTTCTACTTTTTGTCTCAAAAGTGACCTAATCTGAATATTTTCTATTGACCTAACTTGTAGTTCATTAATCATTTCTTTTGACTTGTTTTTTCTGTTAAACCAATCCATTAGCACTTAAGTTCAGATACTGTATTTTCAGTTTTAGAGTTTCCATTGATTCTTTTAAAAAACTACTTTATGGGATGCCTGGATGGTTCAGTCTGTTAAGCATCTACTTTTGGCTCAGATCATGATCCAAGGATCTCAGGATCAAGCCCCATGTCAGGCTCCCTGCTCAGTGGGGAGTCTGCTTCTCCTTCTGCCTGTCACCCAGTTTGTGCTCTCACTCTCTCTCTCTCTTGCTCTCCTCTCAAATAAAATAAATAAAATATTAAAAAATATTTTTCAATTTTCTGGTCAAATTTCCTATCTAGTGATTTATTTATTCATTTAGTTATTTATTATATTTTAATTATAATTAAAATATAAAAAATTAAATTATAATTTATTAATATTTATTTATTTGACACAGAGAGAGATCACAAATAGACAGAGAGGAAGGCAGAGAAACAGGTAGAAGCAGGCTCCCTGCTGAGCAGAGAGCCCAATGTGGGACTCAATCCCAAGACCCTGAGATCATGACCTGAGCTGAAGGCAGAGGCTTAACCCTCTGAGCCACTCAGGTGCTCTAGTCATTTATTTTCTTGTACACATTAGTCAGTTATTTAAACATTCACTTTTGGATCTCTTTCAGTTCTGTTTCTATTGCCTGCTTTTTTTCTCTTAGTTTTGGTTATTTGATTTGTCTCCTTGTCTGCCTAGTAAATTTCATTGAATTCCAGTCATTATTTATGAAAAAAAATCTAGAACTAACTTGAGACTCTGGGGTGAAGTTATCCTCTGACAGGAATTTAGGATTTGGGAGGATAAAAATGAACCAGCATGGAATTGAGCTGAATTGAAGCTCTGACTTCAGTTTTTGTGGAATTGATGAAACTCCAGTTTGCCCTTATTTTGGGGGGATGTTGAACATCAGTGGTCCCAGCTGAAAGCCTGTGGTAATCACTGTGTCCTTTCCTCTGTGATGTGATCTGAATTGTGATTTTTATCTCCACAGCTCTTCAAGATGGTTGAAATCTCAGTCTCTGACCAGTTTCTTCTAGGCCTCTAAGCTTCCGGTCACCATTTACTAATTGGTAAATACCTCAGAAGACAGACTATAGGACTCACAATGCTATATTTCTCTTCTTGAGTTCTTGAGCCTTTAAGTTAAGTAGTTCTCTAATTCCTTCAAACAGAATATTTAAAAGGCATATACTTGGCTTTTTCTTGTCTTCAGGGAGAAGTTTGGTATGATCTAAGCTAGCTGTACCCTTCTTTATGACATCTTTCCTGACACCCTGTAGTGACTGCAACCTATCACCTCCCTCTATTCCAACACTTTTGTTTCTCTTCTCTGCATTTTCCCCCTGTACAACATTTACCAGTATTTTATATACCATGTTCTTTTATTATTTATGTGTAACCTGCATAAAATATAGGCTCTAAGAGAGAAGGGTTATATATATATATATATTTTTCTTCCACTGTATTCTTCCTAGCCCCTAGAACAAACAGTGCTTGCAATGGAGGTAAATTAATCAACCAAATTAAAAATTTGGTTCATGAGTAAAAAAACAAACAAATGAATAAATGAATACCATTTTTGAGTCACTTGAGATTAAATTTGGTTTAGATACTTCTTGGTGGTAGATAAAAATAAAATAAAGATAAAATCTGATGGACTGAAATGCTCATATCATCTATTAGAAGAAAAGATGCCATTATTAAAGAAGTAAAAATTTATTTCCTGCCACAAGATTCTTAAAGGAATTTGTTACTTGATACTATGTGCAAAAGTCTTTTAATGATATAATAAATAATACATTAAATAATACTTTCATAGTAAATGCAGAAGATTTTACATTATTCTTTTGGTTCAATTATCAATAAAAAGTGAGAAAAACTGGTTTAAGCCAGAAAGGTAAAAGTTGAAAAAAAACCAAACAAGGTAATTACAATGGTGACATTTGTGTTTTAGAGGTAATTCTCAGAAATATAATGATTGGATCCAGTAACATTTGCAACAGGAACAACCACAAAATTTAACAGTGACAAGGGGAAGGTTAATTGCCCATCTGAGCCTCAGTTTTTCTTTTTGTAAAAGGGTAATAATAGGAACCCTATTCTTCCGAGAAGAACTGCAGTGAATATTAAAGACAGAATTAAAATTGCTGGCTAACAAACAGCTGAATTGATTTTTCACTATTGACAAAATGGTGAAATATTTTGTGGGCATTTTCACATTGACCTAATCAGCTTCTGTGTTGTGAATATTATTATCACTCTGTTCTACAGATGAGGAAACCGAATCCTAGAGACCCAGTTGGCATAGCCAATGAGCAGCTGAGATGTAACTCATCCCTTTGTTTTTAGATTCATGCGCTCCATCTCCAGAACCATATTGTCTTTCCAAAGGAAGGATTCTGAGGTGGTGGAAACTCAGACATCAGGGCAGACATTTGAGGGTCTAGTGGGCTTTCTGATGCTCCTGTGGTTGCTCCACATAGACTCAGCTCATCTACTGTTGCAGATGTGGAAGCAAATAAAAATCCCAAAAGGAAAAATAAAAGAAAAAAAATCCCCCAAACTGGTTTCATGTTAACACCAAACTCCAAAGTCTTGGGACCAGATGAATTCCCCTATGTTACGAAAAATCTACACAATTTCAACATTTTCTTAGGCAAGAGGAAAAACATTTTTTTCCCTTAAAAATCAATATTTGGTCTTTATCTGGAGCTACATATAAATCTCCTAATGTCTGATTCAATAAATTGACTCTATCCTTCAAACTTTGCAATGGCCTCAGGCTACCTGGGTATGAGAAATGCCTTCACAAATATCAAAGACCCAGTAATTGTATCTCTCTAAATGTTAAGATGAAAATAGCTGGTATTCTGGGGGGACAGACCTCCTTGCTCTCCTGGTCTCCTTGCTGGAGGCTGTGGTGCTACCTTGGGCTAATAAAGCCCTCTTTTCCCTGGGAGGAGACAGGAGGATATATAGGCCTGGAGGCTTCCAGAAAGCTTTTGAGCTCAGGACCTGGGACAGCACATACTAAGGGTTTTCTCTAGCACTCATGACCTCATCCATTGGCATTTATCTCTGGTCCTAAGGTCTAAGGAATTGAAAGCAGATGAAGCATTTATTTTATGGTCTAACAGATTGGCTAGTAGCTTAGATATGCCAATTCTTTAGGAAAAAAATATGCCAAGAAAATACAATTACATTTAGCTGGAGCTAAAACCCCACACAATGCAATAATGATGCCATCATTTATTTTTCTTCTGTCTTTGTGCCAAATACCATATGTGCATCTCATATCCAATATTTCACTTATGTCATGTAGTTTCTATACAAAATGCAGTATTAGCCTCTGTTTGCAAATTAAGAACAGAGCCTTTAGAGATGTGCCTTGTCTTATGGCTCCATGTTAGATGGGTTGTACAGCAGGAGAAGGAAAGTAAATGGGAAGTAGGGTAATCCAGGGAGAGAAACGAAACAATGGAGACTTTGGACACAGAAACAAACTGAGGGACTTGGAGGGAGGGGGCTGGAGGGATGGGAGAGCCTGGTGGTGGGTACTGAGGGCACCTATTGCATGGAGCACTGGGTGTGGGGAATGGTGAATGAATCTTGGAACACTGGAAAAAAATTTAAGTAACAATAAAAACAAAAACAAACAAAAACAAACAAATAAAAAAAGAGTTGAGATTTGAATCCAATTCTCTTTGATAAAAAAGTAGCCCTCCTTCCATTTATTGTTATTACCATTATTTATTAGTAGGAGTGATGGTTAGTATAGTATCATTTGTGATAGATGGCCCCAATCATTTCTGCCTCATGGTGACTGTGTGCTGGACCAAATGACTTACCTTTAACAAGAAGAATACAGCAAAAGGATGGGATATTAATTCTGAAATTAAGTTGCAAGGAAGAAGAAACTTCTGTCATGGGTGTTTGCTTCCTCCCTTTCTTTGTCATTCCCTGGGTGAAGCAAGATGCATGTGACAACTAACTGATGTCTGAAACAAACAGCCGATCTGGGCACAACCTGCCAATTGCCATAAGAGTGGACTGAGAAGCAGGTCTTCCCCGAGATGTGCCTTCTGGTGAATGTAGCCAGAGCTAAGTACTCCACTCTAGTCTTGTGAAAGACCCAGAGGCAAAATGCTCCAGCTAAGCCATGCCCAGATTCCTGACCCACAGACACTGTCAAAAAAATATATTATTTTTGGTCACTAAGATTTGGGGTAATTTGTTACATAGCAATAGGCAGCTAATACACCATTTATTAAATACTCCTAATACACTACTGTAACAATAGTTATTACATTTTAATATTTTACAATATAAAAAGTACATTCTAGGGTTTTATATATAGCAAGTCATATTATCCTTTCCACAGTGCTGTTAGGTACCCACATTTTATAGATAAGGAGCAGACACACTGAGAAGTTAGGGCACTGGGTCCAGGGACTCATACACCCAAGTTCCATTTCCAAGAGTGAACCCATAGGTAGTCTGCAAGAAGGGCTGTACTGAGAAGAGCCAACAGTGTCCCAGAAGTCACTCGGTCATCACTTGGCTGTGATGTGCAGGGCTGGGCTGGGCCCTAAGCTCTGAGCTCTAGGCTTCAGGCAGTAGTTGTGACCAGGTCTTCTCCATGGGTCAGTCATCCTCCCTGGAACAGTGGCTAGTTAGGGAAGATAGTTTCCTTTATGTGTCTCATTCTCAGTCAAGCTGAATGGGTAGGAGATGTGCCTCTCAGGTGGGAATTTGAAGTTTCCAGAAGGGCAAGAGGAAACACATGAGATGTCATACTGTCTGGCCATACTGTGGCTCACAGCCATTTCTGTCCAGGTTTCATTGGGCAAAGCCAGGTCTTGAAGGATGCGATGTGATTCAGGCAGAGAGGAGTGGAATAAGCTTTCTAGGAAAAGGGTCAACATTGCATCGATCATTCTGGGGGCTGCTTGGCAGATGGGGAATGTGCACATGGAGTGATGAAAATTTCTGTAGCAGTGCTCAACTCTACCTGAGTGATTAAACCAAGCCTTCTACTCACCCTCTCCCTCATCTCTGCAATCTGGGAAGTCAACGGGAAGAGTCTAAGAAGAATCATTTCAAAGAAAGACAACTTTGTTGAGTTTTATGGTCATGCTTGAAGAATTCACTCATTCTTTAATCTATTCTCTGAACACAGAATTTTGAGTCCCTATCATATATGAGGTAATTAGCTAGCCTGGTGGGAGCTCAAAATCAAGTGAGTGAGATGTATGCAAACGAACAGTACAACACACGGTAGTGGGTCCTGGGACAGAGGTGAATACAGAGTGCTAGGGAGGAGTGAGGGAGAAGTGAGGGAGAGTGCTGGAGGAATCCTAGAGGAAGTAACCAACAGAGAACACCTGCAAGATGAGGAAGGGTGTGCAGGAACTAGACCGGGTGTGAAGGGACGGGAGCTGTAACCAGACAATGCTGTGTGCAGAGCCATGGAGGCACGAGAGGTCACAATTTGTTGTGAGAGTGACAAGCCCACGGAACTTGTCCAGCAGACTAGGTCAGCAAGTGAGTGGCTGGAATAAAGCAGGAGTAGGGGGAAAGGACAGCCATGTTCCCCTCTGGCTTCCCAGCTCTTGACCTCAGGGTTATCCTCATGGCCAGTCTTCCTTGTTTTCCCTTTTGTCTGTGAGTTTTGTGGCTGTAATTGAGTCCCTGGATTCTTGATGCACATTATTGTTGATGGTCAGGTTTGATCTGATCTTCCTTCCCACACTTGAAGGCAGTGATGAGGCCCACTGAAGCTTCTCTCTATCGGGTTAAGTAAAGCCAATTCCTTTCATTTTTCCTTGGTGCTTTGGTTTTATTAGAAACATTAATGAAAAATAAAGTTTTTTTTAAATGCAAATGTCCTCTTCCCTGGGCCTTATGACTCTTTTTACAGTAAGGTTTATTCTCATCTCCAACTTGTAAGGTCTGCCTGAGAGGGTCGTAGGGGTCCTGAATGAATCAGGGAAGGGGAGGCTGGAGGCAAGGGAAAGTCATCTGCCAGGCTTGATGCAAGATGCTTGCAATGTGTGAGTCTCCAAAATCCTTCATGGTATCTTGAAAAGTGGAGGACCATTCTCCTAGTTTGCAAAGAAGCAAATACAGGCTTGGGAAGGTTTATGTGATTTCCTCAAGGTTACCTAGCTAGGAAGAAACAAAACTGGGGTCTGAACCCATGTCTGTCTGAACTCAGAGCTCTGATTCCCCTCCTTAAACCTTGATGACTCTCCTTCATTTGTCCAACAAACACTGATATACTTTCAAGTGACTCGATGCTGTCAGAAGCTCACAAGTTGACCACAAAACAGTCCAACAGCAACTATCATGATTACAACAAAATACATCCGTGCCCATCGTGACCTATATTGCTTTTCTTTTGACAAGAGAGTATCCAAACCACTTTCATTTTGGGACCTCCCCACCCTCTACAAGGATAGCAGGGCTATGATTAGTTTCTTCATTTTACAAAGGAAAAAGCTATTGGCATATCAGGAAAATGAATTTTGTAGTTGGTGTGTTTTTCAAAAATAGGCTGATAATTCTGGGGTCCTAGGAACTGCAGAATGGAGTTTATTGAAAGCAATATGGGCTAATGGAGAGCAAAGGTGTAGGAGCTGTGTGACCTGCAGAATATTACTAACTTCTCTGATCCTCAAGTTCCACATCTTATAAAGTGAGTATAAAAATCATTCTTAATTTGATTTGTAACACACTTAAATGGATTTGTGAGACCAGCAGAGAAAGCTCAGCCAATCTTGGAGCAGTGAAGGAACAAAGCTTTGAGGCTTTCTTTCAATGGATGGTACATAGGCATCTACCTTCTCTGCTTCCAAAACTATCCTAAAATGGAAGAAATAAAATACTGATAAACCCACAGTAAGGAAGATCAGGACAGGTGATGACATGGGATGAGAAATGACAACAAATATCCAGACATTGAAGTTGGTGGAAGAATTAGTAAAACAAAGGAAGTCAAGCAGTAGAAGCCATGCCAAAAAGAATAACTAAATTGTTTCCATGAGACTCAGAAGTGCTCTGGAATTAGGGACAGAAGGTGCAGAGAAAGGTAAGGATGAACACAAGGGATTGTGAGTCTCTATGAGAAACAGAGAGCCCCTTTCCAGATTCTATCCCACCCACACGGCCAGGTCACTGCTGCTTCCTCCCCTGGGAAAAAGAGGCCGATTCTGCTAGAGCCATTCCAGCCTCCAGCCAGGAGGAAAAGCAGTGGAAGGAATGCAGAGGCAAACTCCTGCTCCCCTTCCATTGTTGGACTCCAAGAAGAGGGGCAGGGCTAATTATCTCCAAAGGAAATGTCTGAGGACACTGGCATCCTCATCTCCCCAAAGAACTTCTGGAGCCTGAACAATCACCCTGAAGCCAAGAAACACAACTGTCAAGCAAGCCCTGTCCACACCCCAGAGAAGGGTCTCAGCCCTGCAGTGGCTTCCCTTTTGAATATGAACAGACAGAATCATCATGGGCTCTAGGAAAACCTCCAGAGAGAAAGAGGAACTAAGACACAGACAAAAAAAGTAACTCAGAGGAAATGGAAACAATATAAGAAGCAGTGTAGAAAAGATACTCCCCAGAAAAGCCCAGCTAAAGCAGATGCCTGACAAGCCCTCAGGTGGGCTAACCCCGATGATACAGGGGTTTGCAGTGGACATGTCCAGCAGAGCATGAGTATTTTGGAAATCCACAGGATTTAGGATCCAAGATTTACAAAATGCTGTGCCACCCACAGAGGGGTTCTTCCTCCCCCTCTTGTTCCCCTGGGGCCCTGACTTCTCTCTCACTCATTGTCTGTGCACATCCTTGTCCTGTCTCCAAACAGCAGCCAGACCATCTTCTGAAAAGATTAACATGATCAAGTCTGTCTCCTGTGGAAAATCCTTCAGTGAGTTCTCCATGTTGGGCAGGTGAGATACACACTCCCACCCTGGTCAGCAAGCCCAGGCCAGCAGGTACATCTGTCTCTCCAAGTGCCTTGCCAGCTTCCCACTCTTCTCCCTCCAGTTCTCTGCTTCCCAACTACAGTTTCCTCAAGGCACATGTGGGAACTAAGGATGCTTGGGTGAGTCTGATGGTGCTCCCAGTGTTTCAGTTTCCTTGTCTATGGACTGGAACTTGTCACAGCCCATACCTTTTGGGCTACTATGAAGCTCAAGACAAGGTCCGGAAATGTGGGGATGGATTCAGAAAGGGGAGATACTGTTGGTAGTATGGTTATAAATTATCTGGCTCTTCCTCAACTCTGCTGTGAAACCCTAAACAAATGTCCTGGGCTGCCATGCTAGGCTATAGGTCAGAGTCACATCTTAGGTGAACTTTCATTTCTATGAAAGGAAAGAAGAACAGCAATGCTTAAAAATATAACTTGGGGAGGGAGACGAAACATGAGACTTTGGACTCAGAAAAAAACTGAGGGTCTTGAAGGCGTAGGGGTGGGAGATGGGTGAGTCTGGTGGTGGGTACTGAGGGCATGTATTGCATGGAGCACTGGGTGTGGGGCATGAACAGTGAATCTTGGAACATTGAAAAATAAAATAAATAAAAAAAGAAAAATATATATGTCTTATCTACTATATAGAGTGCCATCATTAAAATGTTTGACAGCTTAAAAAAATCAAAGAAAAACATAAAAGAAAGCAACCCATGATTTTACCTACAAAACATAACCACTGTTAAGACATGGGCCATGGTCTGCCTTTAGCTCAGGTCATGATCCTGGAATCATGGGATTGACTCCCATGCCAGGCTCCCTGTTCAGCTGGGAGCCTGCTTCTTCCTCTCCCTGCTTCTCCCTCTGCCCCTCCCTGCTCTCTTGCTCTCTCTGTCTCTCTCTCACACTCTCTCTCTTAATAAATAAATTCTTTTTTTTTTTAAGATTTTATTTATTTGACAGAGAGAAACACAGCCAGAGAGGCAAAACAAGCAGGGGGAGTGAGAGAGGCAGAAGCAGGCTTCCCGCCGAGCATGGAGCACGGTGTGGGGCTCGATCCCGGGACTCTGGGATCATGACCTGAGCTGAAGGCAGTCGCTTAACCAACTGAGCCACCCAGGTGCCACCAAATAAATAAATTCTTAAAAAAAATAAGACATGGACTGTATTCATTCTAGTTGCTTTTTAGTCCATAGACTTTTAGTTTCCCATTTTCTTTGTTAGTTTTCAATAGTGATGATCAAACTGTCTAAAAAATGTTAGCCCTGATTTTCTTTCTTCATTTAATATTATAAGCTTAGTGCTTCTGTGTATTTGATGGTAATAATAACTCATATTTATAAGATGCTCACTACCAGCCAGGAACGACCTTGAGAATATTACATAAATCATCTTGTCTTATTTCAAAATCATCCTACAAGGTCTGTGGGTGTTATCTGCTTTTTGGAGTGGATGAGGCTCAGAGAGGTCTGTGGTTACACAGTTTGTAGGTGGCAGGGCAGAGTTTGGAGAAAGGTCCACTTGATGGACACCCTGAGTGCTCATTCCCCACCACCCACTCCCTGCTGTCCTCTCTGGTATGCGGGGTCTCATGGTGTGGATCCGGAGTAGTGCCTAGGAAGCCAGGTTTTGTAGAATTCCACAGAAGAGCCCCACTTGGTTTCCCCAGCCAGCAGTTCTTTCTTTCTTCCTACATTCCCTCTGGGTAAATTCCAAAAGGAAACATTCCTTTATGGCTCTCCTTTTCTTCTACCTGTATTGAAAATTAGAGCTCAATTAGAGCTAGGTAGTGCTGCTGATTCAACAGCGTGGTGCTTTTACAATGATTGCTTTTCTGAGAGTTATTCTCGAAAATGTCACTATAGAAATGCTTATAAATGTTCTGGATCTCTCGTGGCCCAGGCAGTGCCTTCGATATGCCCATGTCACCTGCTAGTGTCTGTTGTCCCTGGTCCTTCAAATATCTCTGGCCCTTCTCCACCTGAATGCAAAGGGTCAGGGATAAAAGTCAGCCTCAAGTAAAAGTACCTGTCTTGGTGTTGAGGACACCCCAAGGACAGGTGGCTTGTACCTATTCTCTAATGACCTTGGTTTATTTGTCAGGACTTCTTTTGTTGAAAGTGACAGGATAAACAGCCCAAATGAGCTTAAGCAGACAAGTAACTTATCAGACTACATAACAGTTAAAATATAAAACCAACCTCAGGCACAGCTAGATCCAGGATATTAGGTAACGTTCTCAAGGTCTATGTTTCTCCATCTATTTGTTCTGCTCTCTTCTCTGTGTTGGCTTCAACTCTGGACAGGCTGTTCTGGGGGTCAATGTAGCTTAAGTCATCCTAGTTCTGAGTCTAAGAAAAAGGAGAGAGGGCCCTTGCCCAAATTAGGGTTAGGGATTCTTTCCTTCTCGGTAGTAAGAACTTGGGTTATGTAAGCTTAGCCATTCTCTGTAACTCTACTGCTATTTTCAGAAAGTACTAGAATTTTCTTAAGCTATGGATAGGACCTCCCCTAAAATGTTCTGGACTTCCCAGCTACGGTATCATAAGTTTGGGATCTCAAGGAACTTTCTAATTCGATCTCATTCCTCTGAGGACAGATGGAAAGAGAGTGAAAAAGGATGAGAAGTAGGAAGAGAGAAACAGAGAGAGACAGACCCAGAGAAACTGAGCTTGTATTCTGTCAGGCTCTGTACTAGGTACCTGACTTGTGCAATTACAAGGAACCCTTCTGGTAACTGTGAGGGGGAAGCACCATCATCTCCATTTTGCATCAAGAAAACTGTGGCTTGGCCACAAAGGAGAAGAGCCTTGATCGGACACAGAACTGCTGAGGCTGAAGCCTGTGCTCTGAATCACCGATTTCCTGCTACATGGAAGACTCTTGGCTTAAAGAGAAGACTCAGAAGAAAGGTGGTTACTAGCTTCAGAAAGTCATGATGGGATGAAGATGTATGGGCAAAAAGCAGGCTGACCACATAATTTCCCTCCAGCCTTGGGCAGCTTTGGGACTGCAAGGCGGTGCTATTCATAATGTTACTAGGATAATGGGTATGTATGGGAACTCTCATGAACAAAACTGGGGACGTGGACATTCTAACCAAAGGCAAATATTGAAATACACAACAATCTTGGGCTCATTTTTATAGGTGAGAAAGCAGAGACCCCATATGAGCTGGTAGTGGAGCATCTGGGATTCTCAACCAAATCTGTATGATTCTGAAGTTCACTCACCTCTTTTCCCATCACAAGATCCTGCTTTCTGAAGACTTTGGATTCCAATTCTTGAAAGTACAGCTCTCTGTGGGGGCTGGTGGGTGGAGCGGGGCATTGCCAACAGCACCCTGCTGCCAGCACATCAGGGACACCACTTTCTCAAATCTGTTATTCCCAGAGACATCTTGTGCTCACTTCCCCATATGGAGGCTCTCTCTTCTTCCAGCCCTGGGGACTGGGCAGGAAGAGAGGTGCTTTCCTTTTGCCAAATGCAGGAAACTCTGCAGGTCTCTGAGTTCTTGTTATCATCTAAGTGCCCTATGTCTCTTCCTCCTTCAGCCAGATCCTTGTTTTCCAATCCATATGTCCATCTGGTCAGTTAACAGTTTATTAGTTGTTGCTTGAATTCACTGCACATTAACTGAGCAATAATTCTGAACTAGGGCCTCTGTTAAGTGTTGGGATTAAGCAAAGAGGCACACATTCTCTGTCTTCAAGGAGTTCACTGACAACTGTAGAAGGCTAAGAGTCCCCATTATCCAATCAAGATAGTTTCAGGAGCATGAGAAAATCATAGCTATTGCCACCTGGAAATTGAAGGCCAGTGATATTGTCTTGGATGAAGAGATAGCAGTATTGGGCAGTTTATCCATTTATCCACCCATGACCCATTTTCTATGCATCCAACAATTGTGCCTAAATCCATCTGTGCATAATGAGCCCTGACTCTTCAATATAATGATCTCTTAAATATTTAGGGTTTTCTGTGGATTAGCTTCTGTGCCAGGTACTTGGTGTAGGACTGAGCATGTCCTTTTGGAACTTGGAATCTACTGAAGTTGGATCTCTCATAGTATTGAGCATAAGAGCCACCTGGGAGTTAACAATGCAGATTCCCAAGCTTCCTTCTAAAAATCTGGATTGAGTTAGGAGAACAACCTCAGAACCTCCACTGTTATGAAGCACCCAGGTGAATTCGGATAGATTATATGTTTAGAAAGATTGCTTTGATTGCGTCTAGTGGTCTTGAAAGGTGAGAGGAAGTTAAGAGTAAGTCTAGACATTCCAAGTAGCAGGAAGTTAAGAGTATAGTCTAGACATTCCAAGTAGCAATGTAGTATTAAAAGGACAAAGAAGAAAGTCAGGAGTGCAGATATAGAACGGTGTTTGGAAAGGGGGAATGCTTTAATGACCAGATAGTAGGGTGAATGGGATTGGGGCAGGCAGTGGGCAGTGTGCCTTGAAAATGCTGAAATGTAGATGGAAGCTAGACTTGGACTGCAGGGTCAGAAACGATGTTGATACAGTTTGGCTTTATCTTACAGGCAACTAGAGGTTGTAGAAGGTAATTTAAGCAGTCAGTGTTTTAAAATCCCCAGGAAGTTACACATCTGGCACATCATAGCCATTTCCTAAACTTTTATGAGTTTTAGTATCTTCATCTGTGAATGGCACTTTTCTTTTTCCAGGAGAAGTAATGACTGCCTTAAAAGGGAATGTGAGGGACTCCACGAGATGAAGTGGCCAGAATAGTGCTCAGTAAACAGCAGTGGCCTTATTTGTACTGTCACTTGGGTGGGCACAGTGGCCCTGATCATTCCTGCTGGACCTGTGGGACCCCAGGAACAAGACAAGGGAGGGGCCCATTGCAACAAGGGCAGTCAAGGGAACTAGAAACTTGGGGGCATGCATTCTTGGTCCCAGGGTACCTTGATGTGAAGATGAGGAAATAGAAGAAAAGAAAATCAGAATTTGGGGGCACTATTCCACATTTGGGTGTTTGTGCACAGGCTTGGTCTCTCTCCTGATGTGACTTTAAACATCATAGGGATGACCATTCCTGAGAACAGCTCCAGTCAAAAAGAGATCTCCTCACTTTACACTGCCATGTCCTGTCCGGCACGTGCGTGATCCGCCCCACCTACCATGCCCAAGTCACCAGAAACTTTGGTGGAAGTACCCGTGAATGTGAACAAAAGTCCCTCCGGGCTTTCCCCCACCTAGAATCCGGAAAGCCACATACCCTGTGGGTTAGGGCAATATGTCCTTTGTGTGCTTATTCAAGACATAGTTCCATTTAATCCTTCTCCCGGTAATCATATCTCTGTATCTCTTATCTGTATTTCTTGATCCCTGTGTCTCAGTGGTCTCAACTTCTGTGAGTTTAAGCAATCACTCTGTACCCTGCAGTAACAATACTAATCCTGTCTCTAGGGTGGGTGCAAAAGCAGTTAAATATTTAACTGCACCACCCAACTTCCTCACTTGGGAATAATAAAAGACTGGGACCCTGGACAGTCAAGAGAGAAAAAGGCAGAGGCAGCAAGAGAGCCTGTGAGGAGAGAGCAAGGGAGCCTGCAAAGAGAGACAGAAGCAAAGCAAGAGGGCCAAAGCTGGAGCGCGAGAGCTAGAGCTAGAAAGCCAATGCTAAAAAGCCAGAGCGTGAGCCTGAGCCTGCTTCATGGGTCTCTTCTGACTGACCTCGGGTCTGTCAGCTTGCATCAGATTTCCGTGTCCGTGTCATTATTTCGCCTGCCAAACATCCTGTGGTTCGGGACCCACATCTCTGCTGAGGCTGGTCCCCGGCGGCAACAATGTCCTCCTTGTCTACCCTCCCCTGCCTTGTGTTTCTCCCCTCCTTCCAAATTTCCTCTCCAGGCTGCCTCTTCTGGCAGAAGACCTATTCCAGCCAAGGTCCCTCGGGAAAGTGGGCAGGTGAATGCATGCAGTCTCTGAGGTCTGGGTGGGGGGGACAGGAGTCCTGGGCAACTTCCCTGCCATTTGGCTTCCAGAAGCCCTACGTTTTCCAGCCTTGGCCACCTCTTCCTGGCATATGCCTTGGGCTCTCCTTCTCTGTTAACAGGATTCTGGGTTCTGGGAAGAGAATCCTCTCTTACAGTGTCTGCTTCTCTCACTAATGAATGAGTTGGGTGGGTGCCTAGAAGTCTTTTAAAGTTGTTGATTAATTTATTTCCCTTTCCTTTGACCTAAAAACTCCAGAATAATCACACTATTTGGTGGCTGCTCTAGATTATTCAGTGAAAGGGGTTGGATGCAGGGGGCAAGGTGGGGGAGGGGAGTTCTGCCAGCAGGACCCTCAGTGCAATCACCCTTCTGCCCTTCCTTCCTCTGGGTTCAGAAGGCACCTGTGATGGGCCCAGCAAAGCACTCTCAGTGCTGAGATGTGCTCCTTCCTCCTGTTGAATCCATAGCCCTGTTTGGAGGGGGAATGGGTGCATGAATGCAGGTTTCACTGAATACCTACCATAGGATACTGCCGGTCATTGGCACCCAGATGCCCCGGGTGTGCTTCTCCTCCCTCAGCCAGAACACGTGACTCCTTGTAGAGCCACCCTTGGGCTACTAGAGGTGTTTTGCTTCCTCATGCTCAGGGGAGTGTAAGGGCCTGGGCCTTTAGCTACCCTTAGTCTGTGACCACTCTCTTGTCTCAGGCTGGAACAACTCTGAGCCCACCTTCCTCAGGACCTAGCCAGGAACCACACCCTTGCTCACTTGCTCAGCTCCTTCCACTCCTTGCCTTGCCTTCCTTACCTCCCACCCTTCTCCTTCCAGAGCAACTTTATAAACCATCCTTCAGACGCAAGTTCTTATCTCAAGTTCTGCTTTGAGAGTCTAGCCTAAGACAGATACCCAGCAGCACACAGACCCAAGCCCATAAATATGAAGGAAGGAAACAAATTCAGAGAGGTGGCATCATAGCCACATCCTGGTGAATGATTCATATCCCCAAGAGGAAAGATCCTATTAGGCAGATCACTATTTCCAACCATGCATTTTAAATATTTTCCAAGCTGAGTTTTACCTTTCTGAGGTCAACACCAGAGGTCACTCTTTGAGGCTCCACTGAAGCCTGGCTGCAGGTGAATCAGACATGGCCAGTCTATTTGACCCACTTGTGCTGGACTTTCCCAGGAGCAAGAGCCACAGGAAGTCTGGATGGGGTCTCCTTCCCTCTGGCTGAGCTGGTAGCCACCACGGTCTCTTCATCAGACCAGTCTCGCTGGCATGTGGCTGCTCCTGCAAGCCAAACCTGGAGCCCATATCCTTAATTGTCCTGTGATTTATTTGCATCAACTCTTTTCCCACTCAGTTAATTTAGCTTTCATTATCTGCAACTAGATTCAGAGGGAGAGAAGGAAGGAAGGAATCCAGACAGGAAATAGTGTGTGCAAAAGCAAGGAGGTATGAAAGAAAGAAGTGGGAACAGAATTGAAGAAGAATCGTCTCAGTCAGAGATGCATGTCCAGGGACCAGATTACCATTCATGATTCATGCTTGTCCTTGACTCCACCATTGACTCTGTGACCATGGACAAGTCACATCTCCATATCTTCCAAAGCAGGAGATAACAAGACACACTGCACGTTCCTTCTCCAGAGCAATCCTCTACTGAGCTGTGAGTTGGGAATCTCAGCCCTCACCTGTCCTTAGTGCTGAAAGGGCAAGAAGGCTCACTCTGTGACTAGAGAAAGTCCCATCGTTGGATGGTCAGCTAGACACACCCAGTACCGGGGATGCTGCAAAGGGGCCTTCATTCCTCCCTCACGTTTCCCCTCTACCCATGGGTTGGAGGGGTCCTGAGGTCATCTTCCTCTGTCTTTTTCTTCTCTACCATGCCCAACTCATGTGATTGCTCTGTGCTCTCCTGGTGTCCCAAACCTTTGCTCTTTCACTCATTTTCTGTCAACCAGTTTCTTCCAGTCTCCTTTCAGTGGAGCTGCTGACAGGTGAGTCATGGGGGGAGATTCTAGTCTTTCAGCTCCTTCTTAGGAAGATGTATGAGCAGGACTGTTTCAGCAGCATGTGAGAAAGCCAAGGTGATGGGGAGTCTAATGAACTGGGGGCTCCCCTCTTCTCTCATGGGAGTGTGTCCTGCAAAGGTCATTGCAGAGCCTGTGTGCAGCAACCTGACCATCAGAGACCTGGGTTCTTGTTTGACCACTGTTCCATCAAGCTTGGCTTATAGCTTCATGGTTCTAGAGAGCTCTTTGGGCTCCATCCATCATGCTTGCATTCCTGCAGGCTTAGAAGGTACACCTCTTCCTTGGAAGACACTTCCAGGAAGCTACAAAGGACACATTTGTTGTCAAAATTTAATCACATGTCCACATGGCCAAAGAGTCTGGGAAATGTAGTTTTAATGTTGAGCACCCTGTGCCCACCTAAAAATCAGGGGTACTTGTTAGGCAGGAAGAAAGAGTGAGATTCAGCACTAATTCAGTCTCTGCCACAGTGGGAAGGAGAGAAAATGGTCCTTGCTGGTCTAGCTTCAGAGTGAAAGGTCAACCCAACAGAGAAGTTTTTTCTTGCTCATGCTGACCAACTCTTGCTTTGCACCTGGAAGTATGCTGACAATTCCTAAGTCTCTCTTCTGATGATTTGAGACTCATCCTAGCAACTTAGTTTGGTGTTGGCCAGGCTCTCCACTGGGTTTGGAGGCAGCTGCTAAGTGTCTTGGGCCAAGAAGGATTTGGGGGAGGGTTGAGGAAGCAAGAGGCAAGGAAACCTCATCATCTTGAGATGTGATAATGGTACTCCTTCCACAAACCAGTCCAACTTGCCTTCTAGGCATCTTGATTCCATAAAGAAAAGCCAAGGATACTTTTCCCTGCTCCAGCCCAACTCTCTGACTGTTTTTAATTTTTAATGTTTTAATTTTTTATTATTTTATGTATGTATGTATGTATGTATGTATGTATGTATGTATGTATGTTCAGTTAGCCAGCATATGGTCCATACATTAGTTTTTGATGTAGTGTTCAAGGATTCATTAGTTTTATATAACACCCCATGCTCATCCAAACACATGCCCTCTTTAGTACCTATCACCTGTTTATCCCATCCCTTTACCCCCCTCCCTTCTGTAACACTTAGTTTGTTTCCTGGAGTCCAGAGTCTCTCATGGTTTTTCTCCTTCTCTGTTTTCTTCCCGTTCAGATTTTCCTCCCTTCCCCTGTGCTCCTCCATGCTATTCCTTATGTTCTACATATTATGAAACCATGTGATAATTGTCTTTCTCTGCTTGACTTATTTCACTTAGCATAAGCCTCAGTGGTTCCATCCATGTTGATGCAAATGGTGGGTATTCATCCTTTCAGTTTTTTTTTTTTTAATCTGAGTGAGTGGGTTGCCTTCACCATCCTCCACGCCATAAACCTAGGTCTCTCTCTCCCAGAGTCCTCTGTCCACCCAACTCCTATCCCATAGGATGCCAGGTTATATCAGTTTATTAGCTTTCTGAGGTCACCATAAGATGGCACCACCAACTGGGGGGCTTCAAACAACAGAATGCTACTGGCTTTCAGTCCTGGAAGTCAGAAGTCCACAACCGAGTGTCCACAAGATTGGTTTCTTCCAGAGGTCTGAGAGGAAGGTCTGTTTCATGTCCCTCTCCCAGCTTCCGGAGACTGCCCTGGCTTGCATATGTGCTACTTCAATCTCTGTCTTCACTATCACATGGCATTCTTCCCTCTGGGTCTTCAAGTGGCCTTCCTATAAGGAGACCAGTCATTGGGTTTCGGTCTACTGCATTGAATCCAGGATGGCCTCATTTTCAGTTAGCTGATCATATCTGCAGAGACTAGATTTTCTAATAAGCTCCCATTCATAAGAAGTCAGGGCTAGGACTTGAACATATCTTTTTGAGGGACATAGTCCAACCCTTAACACTATCCAATGGCTCAGCAAAGTCTCCTCTGCACCCCCTGCACCCTCCCCCCCAACCTGGCCTGTTAGGTCTCTGTCATACACCACCTGCACAATTCCGAGATCCTCTTGCCAGGTCTCAGTCCATGCATGGCCTCTCCCACATGTATTTCATACTCCACAAGCTGCTTGTTCACATTTTCAAGACACATGTGACCAGGCAGTCTCTTGTTGAAAACCCTATGATGTTTAGAATAAAGCTCAGCATGAAATTCAAGCCCTTCCTCCACAACCAGGCCTTGACCTCGCTGGCCAGCACAAGCCTTTTCCTGTTTGCCTTGAGCCCATGTCAGATCCGATTGCTCATCATGGGACTGCTCTCTTTTCCAGCCAGCCCCAAACACAGATGCATTTCCACACTGTGCTGAGGGGTTCCCCTCTATCTGACGTGTCTTCCATCTTCTTCCGCCAGTCATCTCCTCTCAGTGCCAGAGCCCAGTGGTGATATTACCTGCACCGTGATACCTGCACTCATCTTCTGCCCTGACCTCAACCCTGAACAAAACATTTCCCTCAGGCTACGCACATCCTTGATGAAGTCAACGCTGTGCACTATGGGAATGAATGCCCATCTCCAGCAAAGCACGGGCTCCTTAATTTCAGGGACTGAAGCTTTCTCAGTGCTAAGTCTGCATGCCTACCCCAGCACTTGAGACACGAAAAACACCATGATGTGTGGGGGATGAATGAATGAGTGAATGAATGGATGGACGAGGGGAGTTCTGACCAGATTTTCTGAAAGTTTTGCTACTGACACAGCCCAGCTGTGAGTAACAGGAACCTTGACTCATTGAAGTCCTACAGTTCTGCATAGGTTCTGACTTGTAGTATGGGGTGTTGATATAATTTGTTAATACTTTCATTACTTTATTCAACATATAATCATTACACACAGGTCCAACAGACCCCAATATAGATAAGTTGAATTCTACATCTTTCCAGGACACAAGGTGACAGTCTTAGGCAGCTCAGTGAGAGTAATAATGACCTGAAATTCTAGCCCCTTCTTGTTCACTCAGAACAATAAGAATAAGGCCCAGAAGCCAGGGTGATTTGGAAGCTCCTGGGATTCACTGATGAGAAGTTCTGGAAACCTCCCAAGGATGAGTGATGCAAAGTTTGAGCACTCTTTACCTCATGGAGTTAATTGATTCAAAGTCTTCGAAACCTCAGGAGGCTAATTTCTGGCAAGAGCCAGGCTCACTTCCAGCCTTCAGAGGTCCGATAAGCAAGGGGAAATATTCATGACCATAAGTGTTCATGAGAGAAGTAATGGATTGATTGAGGGGTAGGATGGATAATTAAGGGGTTGGAATAGTCATCAGTAAAAGGCTTGGAATTCAGCTCAAGTGAGATCAAGGAATCAGGGAGAATAGAGATGGGTATACCTTCTAGGCCCCGCATGCCAAGAGCAGAGGTCACCTGATAAAGTTTAGAAGGGAAAATTGGAGTTTATTAAGAGGGAAGGTTTCTCAACTTCACATGCCCCTAGAGATCCCCAGGAGAGAATATTTCAAATTGAAATTACAATCTTTTTCTTTATGAACATGACTCCTTCTACTTAATATTTTCCTTCCTCCTCTAATAGCTAACTTTCATTTTGGCTTTTCTGAGGAGCATTTACAGATATTTTTAGATTCCTTCCCCACAAAGAAGCTAAGGTACAGAGGTGAGGTAACCCAGCTGGGGGGCAAACAGCCAGACTGCAGACTGCACTATTCCTGCTGGCCAGTCAAGTCACTTTCAAGTTATTATCAATGAGACAATCATTGTCAAAATGATTTTGCTCCAGACAGGAGTATGTCTTTTATTAATGTTTTATTGAAATGTAATATACATACAGAAGAAGCCATATGTAAGTGTAAATGTGGTTGGATTCCACAACCTGAACATCCTGTGCAACCAGCACCCGAGGAGGACCCCAAAAGTAACACTGCAAAGCAGCCCCCGTTGCCACAGGGACCACTGTCCTGATTTCTAACAGCTTCAATTAGTTTTTCTGCCTTAGATATATGGAACAAAGCAGGTTCTTTTGCTCAGCATTATGTCTGTGAATTTCATGCATGTGGTTGTAGGTTGTTCTTTCTCATTGCCGAAAGTATTCTATTATATGAATAAGCTGCCATTTACCCATTCTACACCAATGGGCATTTGGGTTGTTTCCAGTTTGTGGTTATTACACATGGGACTACTATGGACACTTCAATATGTCTTTGGGTAAAGATACATATGTAGGTCTGTAGGATTCACACTTAGCAGTGGGCTTGCTGGATCGTGGGGTGTGCACACTTCTCCCTCTAGTAGATGCTGGCAGACAAGTCTCCAAGGCGGTTGGACCAATATAACTGCTCTAGCCATTCGTGGCCATTCCCAGTGCTTGGCCACCTTCCTAACATTTGCTATTTTCCATTGTTTCAGTTTTAGCCATTTTTGTAGGTTGTAGTGGTCTCACATGGTCATTTTAATTTGGGTCTCCTTATGACATATCATATTGTTATTAAGTCCTTTGTTAATGTCTTATCAGCGGAGGCTGTTGTAAAAAAGTACCACGAGTTGGGGTGGGGGGGTGTGTGGAACAATTTATTTCTCACAGTTCTGGAGGCTGGAAGTCTAAGACCGGGGTGCTGGTGGACTCAGTGTCCGGTGAGAGCCCTCTTCCTGGCTTGCAGATGGTCACCTTCTTGCTGTGTCCTCACATGGTAGGGGAAGCAAGAGCAAGAGCAAGGAGAGGATAAGCCTAGTCTCTTCCTCTTCTTCAAGGGCACTCATCTCATTATGAGGGTCCCAGCCTCATGACCTCGTCTAAACCTAATTACCTCTCAAAGACACCCCCCGCATATCATCACATTAAGGGTTAGTGGTTCAGGACACGAATTTGGGGGGACATATACACTCATGTCATAACAGTCAGGAAATGGTCTCCTCTATCCTCTCTGAGCACCAGAGTCTTGACTGCAATTGTCAGTGGGAACCACCTCTTCCATTAGCGATCCATAAATTAACTTGTAGAAATTCTTCAACAGAGGAACATTAAAATAATTCATCAAATTACCTTTATGGAAATCAAACTCATCAAATTAACTCAGTTTGATGGCATTTATTTAGCTTTGACTTCCCACCAGGTGCTGGGTGGGAGTCTTTATTTTTTAAAGCTTTTATTTATTTATTTGACAGAAACACAGCTAGAGAGGGAACACAAGCAGGGAGAGGGAGAGAGGGAGAAGCAGGCTCCCCGCCGAGCAGGGAGCCCAATGCAGGGCTCGATCCCAGGTCTCCAGGATCATGACCTGAGCCAAAGGCAGACGTTTAATGACTAAGCTACCCAGGTGCCCCAGGAGTCTTCATTTTTAACCATACTATGAAATGGACTCAGTTCAGCCTGTTAAACAGGAAACAGCTATCCAGGCCCGTGTCCACACACGCAGGAGCAAGTGCCAATAGTGGCATGTACTCCACTCACCATGTTCCCTTTACTGGCTCTTCCCCTTGCCCCTCTCATATGTGACCCCACTCAGACTCTCCCCTTCATTCATTCAACATCTGTTTGTTAGGCAGTGTCTAGTGCTAAGTGGGATGCAAAAATGAGCAATTCAGGCAAGATCCAACAACCCCTGCTTACCTTGGAATCTGCATCTTTGTAACCATAAGAAGAACAGGAGTGCACAGTGCATCAAACTTTTCTGGGAAAGAGTAAACCTGTAAATGGGCAACTCCCAAATGAAGCCAGATTTGATCTCATTTTCATGGTGTGGAAGGTGATTCATTCTTCATTCCTTCTCCCATGCCTTGTGCCACTAAGCCAGGGCTTCCCTGTGCAGGAGATGCGGACATATATCTTTCATCACTCTAAAGTCATGTGCTTTTGGTCACAGAAAGGGAAATAAATTTTGAAGTGAAATACTGTTTTAAATTGAAGCTGTATTTGCAAAAAGAGTAGTGACTGATTGCAGGGAAACAAATCTAAATGTTCTATGAGGACATGCATGCAATTATTTATGGAGTTCTTGGAAACCTTTCTTCACTAATGAACGACACCAGGAGGATACTCACATAGCTCATCTCCAGTGCAAGGTGACATCATATTTTCCTAATCAAGTGCTTGAGGAAAAGAGGTAAGTTTCATTTTTTAAGAGCCATAAGATTTTGCAACTGGAAAATTTAATCCAATTCTGGGAGATGGAGGCAAGTTCTGTGTGGGGACCCGTCTTTGTTATAAACTCATAAATGGAGGGCAGTATCCTCTCAAGAGTCCCATTCAAACACCATGCATTTTGTAGTTAGAAGAAACAAATTTTTTTCATTGCTCAGTGTCCTCTTTGACTTCACTAATTGGAGTATTTTATTAAGTGGGTCTTGCCCCGATTCCAGCCTCAATCCTGTATCAGCATGACCTGAGCACAACACACCTTCTAGCTTTTACTACATCAGCCTCCATCCCTGCACTCAAAGACTTTCCGTGATTCTACGTTGTCCACAGGATAAAGTCCTAACTCTTTAGAGTCACGTTTGAGAGCCCCAAAGACTGACCTCCACCTACTTTTCTGCCACAATCACCTGCTGTCCCTACAAGAAGGCAGGCATGGCAGAAGGAAGGCTGGTAATGTGTTGGGAGAAAGTTCCTTCTGGCTTCTAGTCATGCCCTACATTTGCCTGGGCCCCTTTCCCACCCTCCCTAGCCCATTTGCCATCTGCTTTCTTTTGCTAGGTTATGTTTGGTATCTTTCTTGTATTTTGCTACCCTGGCTTGCAACTTGAGTGTGACCTTTCTCCTCCAGAAGGTCCATATATCTAGGAATAAACTTAACCAAAGAAGTAAAAGATCTGTACTCCTAAAAACTACAGAATGCTTATAAAAGAAATTGAGGAAGGCACAAAGAAATGGAATAACATTTCATGCTCATGGTTTGGAAGAACAAATGTTGTTAAAATGTCTATGTTACTTGGAGTAATCTACATATTCAACCCCATCCCTGTGGAAATACCATTGACATTTTTCACAGAGCAGAAACTCATAGTATTTAGAGCTGCACTAGCAAGTATTAGCAGGCACAGTGGCTTCTTTCCTGGGTGCTTGCATACAAGGGAATTACAAGTGCCCTGGGATCCCATTATTTACCTGTAGTACAACATCTAGGATAAAACTTTACATCTGTATGTATTATTATTGCTTATAAAGAGGAAAAGCACTACAGAAGAGAAAGGAGGGTCAGGTGTGTGGGTGCAGTCTATACTGATGGAGCAGGAATTTTCTCCCTCATTCCTCTTCAGGCTCGAGTCTCTAGAAATGGCACTGTGGTGAGGAGGAACCGGGGACCGCTGATGCTTTGAAGGGTGTTCAGAATGTTCTCACCTGCTGTGAGGGTGGATCGTAAGGAAGCCAGCCCCAGAGTACATCAAAACCCTCTGCTGTGGAGGAAGTCAGCCAGGCAGGGCTTGTGGTCTCACTGGATGAGTTTTGATCATCTGAAGGTAAGAACTCTGACATTTTGCTAGCTCGGGGAAGGGAAAGCTGTTAAGGGTTTCACCAAAGTCAAAGCAGAAAGAAAGACTTTCTCTGCCTCACAAGAAGAGTGACCACAAAACTGAAGACCAGTGTGGGTGTGCTCTATAGGGGCAGGAAGCCTGGAGACAAAATCTGGAAACTGTATAACTTTGATAGTGGCTCCTCCCTCCCCATTTAGAGGACACTTTCAGAGCTGATATGAGAGGAAGCCTGTGAGAAACCATGTGGTATTATTCGATCACTGTGGGGGAATGGACTCCATCCAAAATATCACCTTCATTCTGGATTTCCATCATTATAAGTCATACCTTTGAGGCCCAAGTGATTCATTAATTCACTTAATAAATGTGTTTGTTTCCTTTTTTTTTAATATATATATATTTAAGATTTTATTTATTTATTTGGCAGAGAGATAGAGAGATCACAAGTAGGCAGAGAGGCAGGCAGAGAAATAGAGAGAGGAAGCGGGCTCCCTGCTGAGCAGAGAGCCCAATGCGGGCCTGGATCCCAGGACCCAGAGATCATGACCTGAGCCGAAGGCAGAGGCTTTAACCCACTGAGCCACCCAGACGCCCTAAATGTGTTTGCTTCAATCAGGCTGCATACCATAAAGAATTTTAAGTACCTAACCAGAAGCAGAGGCATAAAGAATTCAGAGGGAACGGGTAGAAATAAAGCTACAAAGTAACTAAGATACTACAAGTGAGAAAGGCACCAAGGTGTATACAGGTGCCATCATTGAATCTAAAATGTGCCTCTTGGTTGGTAAAACAGAATAGAAGGCGTGGTCAGTGACACAGAGTCTACTTTCAGGGAGGAAACATGCACATGTCAGCACAGTAAAGGCTCTGGCAAGTCCTGCGGCAGATAACAACAGCAGCACACTAACAGCCATCCATGGCTCTAGGCCACTATGTTGTAGTGCGTTGTGCGCATTAGCTTCACAGTGATCCCCAGCATGGATTGCTGGCTCTGTTCTATCGGCATTCAACATCTCTGATCCCTCCTACTGTGCATCTTCCTGAAATGCAGAGGTTGGGGCTCTGAACTGGCCTGTCCACACTATCCTACACATGGGATTCTAGTTGAGGAAAAATGCCACCAGCAAGATGCCCTGTGGGCAGATGCAAAGGCGGAGTTGGGGGTGAAGCTGTGTTCTTGCATGTTGGCTATTTTTACCATCCAGGGGGCCTGACTGTGAGGTTGTCCAGTGACTGACTTTCAGTACAGAGATGCCGGTTTGGTGGCACCAGTGGAATAACTTGTTCATGGCTAGGCCAGTGCAGCAATGGCATTGGTGACTTCCCGAGCACTTAGCCGTAGCTACCATGGCTGTTCAAGAATGGCCCAGTGAACCTTCACTTTTCTGATTGTGGTCGAAGTTATGGCTTCCCATTCTTTCTCTTCTGGGAATCACTCCTACAGGTCTAGCCTAGAATTTTCTCCGCCAGCTCTTTTGGGGGAATTTTGCAAACCCCTAGCTCCCCATATCAAATCCTTTCCAGTTTGAACACTTGCAATGTTATCTGTGTCTTTCAATGAACCATGACTGACCCAGGCATGTACTAATCATTCCTATTTTGTGTGTGAAGAGACCGAGTCACAAGGAGCTTAAATAGTTTGCAAAGTCACCAAGCTAACAAATAACTTGGTTGGGCCTCATACATGGCTCAGTCTGATGGCAAAATCCACTCTCCTAACTGTTTAATTTTGTTTTACTCAGAATTTTCCAAACTAATGGATTCCAGAAACTGTTTCTGTGCAACACTGATGAAGAGTCTATGGGAATAATCTCCAACAATACAGGAGCAAGACATAGTTTTTGTAGAGAGTAAATTCTGGCCAGGCAGGACCTGGCTAAGTCAGTGGTGGGAGAAGAGAGGGGTCTTACCTCAACTGGAATCCGGAAAAATACTTGGCTTACAAGCTGGGAAGAAAAAAAACAGTCTCTCCAACACAGCCTGAGGAAGGGAGGGCATGGGAGGGCAGAGCATGACATCACTGTCGTCTATGTTTGAAGACAGACTTGCATCATGTCCTGGGGATCCTTACTCAATCCTTTTCTGCATTGGTAAAGTGAGATCAACAATACCATTGACTCACTGGTGTTTTGAAATGAGATGTTTTGGTCACCATTCTTCCTCTTGTGAGCTACAGAAGCCCAATTTAGACTTGCTCAAGCAAAAGACAAACATTTGGTTTCCAGCTTCCACTTCATACCCTTATCCCATCTGCAAAGGGAGGGAAAGATCAGTGTGTTGGCCCAGAACTCTCTCTACCTTCAGAGCAGTTTCAGTCCAGGGGCTGATTTTCCCTTCCATGGCTTCAGATCAGTATTAATTGAGTCCATTCAACTGGGAGCCTTAACTTTGAATTTTGGAAATAAGGGGTAAGTGTCTTGGTTGATCTCTCTCAGGAGGTGTCTGGACATATGCAAGCCCAGAGGAGGGACAGACTCTGCGAAATCACACATACACAAGCACACACAGTCCTGTAATTCATGGTACAGTAGAGACCTCGAGATTTTTCTTTTTGAAGGTATAAGTTATTAGGAAGGTGTTTGGGAGAAGTATGGAAAAAGGGACAGATGTGTTGGGAAAAGGGGCCAAAAGATACCCTTACCCAACCTTGGTCTTGGGAGTTTTAGTTGTAAGGATAAGACTGATGTAAATAAATAAAAAAAAAAGACTGATGTAAATCAATACTCAGTGATAAAAGGAATTCTAAGGAGGGCCACATATTTCCCTCTGGGTCTTCTGTCCCTCTCCTTCATACTGGCTGTTTCCCCCCTCTCTCTATCTTTCACACCATCTGGGATTTGTGGTCACTATATTTATGGTAAGTGCTTTAGGAATTTGCACAGCTTGACCCAAGCAGAAAGAGCCATAAAGTCTGATACTCCTTTTGGGAAGGTGATCCACATAGCTGCCTCAAACCTTCCTGGGCCTTCCTGCCAGGTGGCCCAATGGAGCTGGAGCCTTGGGGGCTCCAAGACAGAGAGATGCCTGATTATCCATTACATGGGAACATGCACTAGGATATCTGAAATGAGGAAACACCAGCTCCTCCAGAGTTTTGAGAGAGCCTCTGAGCTTCTGAACTGGTTTATAATGAAGCCCAGAGTGGTGCGGAGAAGTGCAAGAGAAAGTGCAGGGGAAGCATGGCCGTGCTGGGGCTCCCACCCAGCTCTGCTCACCCAAAGGTCTATGCTCCCTCCTCCACCCTGCCTCCTGCACCATTTCTCAGCTAAGTCCTCCACCAGCATGCCAAAGACCAGAACAGCTGTATTAGCTGCAATATGCCCAGTGATGAATTGTAGACTTTATTTCTTGATTCTCTAGAAGTCTTGCAGCAGAAAGAGATGAAGAGGGATGGGAAGGAGAATATGGAGAGAGAAGGAGAATAGGAGGAGAATAAGGGAAGGGTGTGGCTGGGGGAGGAGAGGAAGGAGGAGAGTGAGAACTGGAATGAAATGAGGAGACCACTGCCACTACCACCTCCTTCAGCATTTCAGCATGTAGCTGGGGGGAAAGACACATCTGAGTCCATTCCTCTGCTTTAGGACACCAGGCTAGTGCATGAATCTGGAGGGCTTCAGGGCCCTGCAGGACTGTGGGGCTTGTGCAGCCCCAGAATGTTCCTACAATTCCACATGGACCTCGCCACATGTGTCTCAATGGCTCATACTGTAACTATTTCCTTTTCTCTTTTTTTTAAGATTTTACTTATGAGAGAGGGAGAGAGAGAGAGAGAGAGAGAGAGAGAGAGAGAGAGAGAGAGAGAGAGAGGACATAAGCGGTAACAAGCATCAGAGGGACATGGAGAAGCCTACTTTCCCCTGAGCAGGGAGCCTGATGCAGGGCTTGATCCTAGGACCTTAAGATCATGACCTGAGCCAAAGACAGATGCTTAACCAACTGAGCCACCTAGGTGCCCTAGTAACTATTTACTTTAAATCTCTATTCATCTAGACTGTGAATAACATGAGGAAGGAGACCAAGGAGAGTAGGAATAGCAGGGTTTCAGAACCTTAAGTTTCCATAGTCTGTCCCGCCGTTGGCTCTTGGCTCCCTTCTCCCATGGTCCTGGGCAGCCCTCTTCTTCATTAGCACCTCTCCTACTTTCTCTGGTGGGCAGTACAAAGGCGCCCAGAAGTGTCCATGTCTAATCTCCAGAACCTATGACTCTGTTAGGTTACATGGCAAAGAGAAAAGAAGTTGCAGGTGGAATTATTATAAATCAGTTGACCTTAGAATGGGGAGATTGTTCTGGATTATCCAGGTGGACCCTGTGTAACCACAAGGCTCCTTGAATGTGGGAAAGAGAAGCAGAGGAGTGGGTGTGAGAGTTGCAATGGTAGAGGAACTGGCTCCATCACTGCTGACTTGCAAGAGGTGGAAGGGGCCACAAGCCAAGGGATGCTGGGAAGACCCCTAGATGCCAGAAACCAAAGACAGATTTACCTTAAGAGCCTCCAGGAGGAACACATCCCTAAGACACCTTGATTTTTGCCCAGGGAAACCCATTTCAGATTTCTATACTGGTGAATTACAAGGTTATAAATGTGTGTTGTTTGAAGCCACTGCATTTGTGCTGACATGCTACAGAGGCCTAGGGAACCTAGTACACTCTTCCCACCCCACTTCTAACAGAGCCTGGCTCTTCCTTCCCCCAGCAGCCCCCCAGTGTGAAGGAGTAACTGGACAGAACTGGCTTGGGACCATCCCAGGAGTGGTTTCCTCCCTGCCTGGCTAGACATGAGGGGTTGCTTTCCTTCCCATCTTGCTCCCTACCCTGGAGAGCCCCACCTGGTCAGGGTGGCTCAGGGAGTCTACCTCTGGTCTCTGAGTCCTGATTTCTACTTCCAACTGGATATTTTTGGATAGGTCTCAGTTTCATCTGGGGAGATCTTTGGATTTTGCCTCCTAGCATTCATGCAACTTTCTCTTGGGGCCACCTCTCCAAATTCTCTTTTTTTTTCTTGCTGAAGATAAATATTGGGCTTCAATGATTGACAGGCTGAGTGTTCTCTGGATTTCTTCATCCTCATCCCCTGAAGCAAGGACTCCATAGAAAGATGATCACACCTTGGCCAGATAGACTTTATAAGGGTATAAGTCAATTAATTTAAATGTCAGTGTCAACTCAGTGTTGGGCTGCACAGTTAGTACATTTCTCCACTCAAAATGTCAACTCCTCCTTTTGTATGATTGGTAGGAAATTGGAAATGACTTATCTAGATAAACATACATCCAAAGTATACTCCTAGAGAATTTGAATTAAGAGTGGGGAGGGGGTGCCATTCAGTCAGAATTATGACAGCAAGTGAGATACAACTAAATTTATATAAGTCATGGTGATTGTGTGTCTTTGGCACAAAGGATGACAGCCATTGTTATAGGATATGCACAATTCTAGCGCTGGTTTCCAGTTGAGTTCTTGAGTTGCCTGGAAGAACCAACTGGGTCTACCTTCAGACAAAAAGCTGTGAAAATGAGAAGCTCATCTAATGTCATTCTCCTTTATTACATGTAAATTTATGTCTAGTCTCTGCCTGCCTTCAGTCACTTCCTGGCTCCTGAAAATTGTTTCATGTGTTTTGCTTCTGTGTGTGGCTATGTCTGCATCATCTCTGTCTCTGTCTGTCTATCTGCCCACATCTGTCATCATCTAATCTCCAGAGGGTAAAAACTACAGGAATACTGATCCAATATGAGCTGCTTCACCTTTACCGGAAGCAGAACTGTAACACTCAGTTTTCCTGGACAGTGAAATGTTACGTCGAAGCCAGGGAAAGGGCCAGCTATGGCCACACACATGAGTTTACTCACTGCATATGGTTATTCTTTATTGTGGGCAGCAGATCGCAGGATCTGAAACAGAGATATGCAAAACCAAATGGTGTACAAAGGCAAAGGGATTTACTGTTTGGCCCTTCACAGAAGAAGTTTGCCAGCCCCCAATCTCCAGGAATGGATAAACGATATAATCCTAGGCAGTCATCCCTCAATATTATTTCTCATTACCAGGATTTTGGAAAATAATTAGATGGTAGAAAGTTTAATGGTACATTTTCTGGCAAGATTCTGGGCTAGAAACTGCGTGTTGTTGGTAACATGAAGGGCTGGAAGTTCTGATGCACTGAATTGGAATCAGGGGTTAAAATTCTTCACCAAGATCACACGGTAGAGAGGCCAGGCCAAGCCACGGTGCCAACATATCGCTCCAAGGTTTGTGTGTTTCCTGCTATACCCGCGGAACTTCCTCGACCTCAGGGAAAACATTCTTCTAACTCAGCCTTTTGTGAAGCTTTGTGAAAAGAGAGCAATTAAGATTCTGACTTGAACTACCAGATGCTCAGTTCTTTTGAATCATCTTCAGGCTCAGAACCTCTTAAGGTCAGAGGCCAATTGACTGGTCCCCTCCCTCTGTTTCCTTCTTTGTCCACTTTCCTCTTTTAAGATGGTAACATTGGCTCTCAGCCTTCGGCAGCGAATTTCCCACTCCAGTCAGGGCTGCGGTGAGAGATCCAGGCTATCCTTTGGTATGTGCCATACTACATCTGCCAAGTCAAAGCCTCCTTATCGTCTACCTCCTGCAATATTTTCTGCTTGTCGAATTGGGTCAATGACTGGCCCTGTTCAAGATGAGGAGTTTTTCCAAGTTTCCTTGTTCTTACACAGCAAAGGAGTGTTTTTCAGACTCGTAGGCATATGGCAGGAGTTACGGGTCCACTTCTTGGCATTCTTAATTCTTTCTCAGTGATGTGTTTCTTGTTACAAAAATATTATTTGTTATTTATCTCTAATACTCTTGCTTGGTGAGAGTGATGGGAAGCAGAGAGAGGAGGAGGGTGAGTGATGTGGTCATAATCATGACCTTACCTATGAAGGTGGATAAAGCCAGAGGACTCAGCAGCCAGATCCTCCAGGATGGGAAACTGCACTGAAGGATTTCTGCATTTGGGGCACAGAATCTCAACCTCAAATTTCTGACAAACAACATGTGAAATGACTGAAGGGGAGGAGAAACTTGCCCATCCTGAGAAGCCGCCATGTGCCAAGTACTTAGCACACATCATTTTGTTTAATTCTCTAATAATTGTGTATCTCAGCTGTGTGAAATTGTTTTCCCCATGTAATGGAAAACTTAGCTTCATCTCATTGCTAAAAGCTATAATTCTTATCTATATTTAGGTAAACATGGCAGTGGTCACTGTCCTTGTCCTCTGTGCTCCGGCCACCCTCACCTTGTGTTCTCCAAACATGCCCAGCATATCCCCCTTCAGGACCTCTGCACTGCGCTCCTCTCTGGCTGATCCCCCACACAACCTCTGGGTGGGCTTCCCTACCCCGTTCCCTCTCTTCGTCAGGACTTGCCTCTGCACCGCCTCCCTGATGAGCCTCTGTAAAATTGCCACCTGCCTGCCCATCTTTGCCTACTGTGACAAAGTTCATCCCTCTTAACCTCCTCTATTTCTACAATTTCCCCATGACATGGTCACATTTTCATCTACCATATAATTAGTTATTTTAAGTTTACTTATTATCTGTCTACCTCCTCTGCTATGCAAGCTCCAAAGGACTTAAGAACTTTATTCTGCTTACTGATGTATCCCAAGTATTTAGCACAGGGCCTGTCTAGCCTACAGTAAGTGCTCAAAAATATTTGCTGAGTGAATGACTGAGTGACCTCCCTCCTCTCCTTGGACAATGAATACTGCCTCCACATCTCTGCTATCACTGTCTCCATTTCACCTTCATCTTCCCACTGGGCTTCCACTTATATCGTGAGTGACCACCTCCTATAACCCCAGGGCCACCTTCTTTCCACAATGCTGTGCCAGTACCACCCCACTGGCTTCAGAGAGAGAACTGTGCACGTCCCTTCATCTCCTCCTCCTGGGTATGTACATCTGCAAATTTTAATTCCCCCAGCGACCAATTCTCCAGGTTTGCTGCATATAGGCATGTGAATGACTGATTGGGGGAGAATGGCAATAACACACTGTGCATAAAACAACTTTAAATCCAATGTCCGACCTCATTCACTGATGCTAAACATTTACCAGTTCATTCCTGGTACAAGGAAGCTTCTCTTTGCTGGGTTCTCTTGGGCTCCAGACTTCTGCTATTTCCAGTCTCCTCTTCTAATGCTGATCATTCTTCCCTCTTCCCTCTTTCCTGGATTTTCTGAATCTGCCAAATTTCATCCTCCAGAGTGATCAGAGGACTGCTCCCAAATTCCTCTTATATTACTATACAAAATCACTTTATTTTCACTTTTTTGGTAGTCATTACCTTCCATGTCACTATGGTGCTTCACTGTCCATGAGTAGGAAGTCATCATGGACATTTTTTTCCCACTCAATCAAAACCCCATCTTGCTCAGAACTTCACCCAGTGACATGAGGAACAATAGGAACTTTGAAGTTCCAACTTTGTTTCCTGATTTTTGGTTTTTATAAGGGCCACGTCAAAGGTTGAGCCAGGTCTCTAAGCCATCTCTCTAAGTGGGGAGCATTGCTGATACCCTGGTAAAATGGAGACCCCAGGAGGGGTGAGGTTTAGTGTCTTCTCTTTACATTGGTAGTTCTTAACCCTGGCTGAACATAAGAGTTACCTGGAGAACTGTAATAAATCTTAACACTCAGGCAATTAAACCAGAGTCTTAAAGGGGGACTACTCTGCAGTTGGGTTGTGAACCACTGGTTTACCGATGAGTATAAACTCATGGTAACTGTCAAGTGGAAATGATCTCCTTTAGGGATATGGAAATGAAGGTTAGAGAAGTCTGAATTGCTAGTTCCTTGTAGAGGGTGTCCAACATGGGGTCCATGATCCACACTCTAGAGCCTATTCCCCTCCCATGGGAAGCAACACTACATCTCACGGGGGGACATTTGGACATGAAAACAAATAATTTGAATTTACTGTTACAGTAGAGGCATTGTAGGTGCTTCACAGTTACAGAGGAAAGACCATCTAACTTTATGTGAGAGGTCAGGAAAGGAGATTTTGTGCTTTAGGGCAGCCCAGGGATGTTTTGTTCTAGCATGGTTTTACCTGGATAAGCAGGTTGTGGCTCAAAGGGAATTGAGGACATAAGGAATGAATTAGTGCAACCCTCATCTCCTAAGAGAGAAATTCTCATTAAACTCCCAATGAGCTTGTAGTCCCTCTCCTCTCATTAACCAGGGAGGGAATTTTCTTTGCTTCTGCTTCTGCCCTTTTAGAATGGTCCATTAGTTCTAAGCAGTTCTTCTTTCCCATGGGGTCTGTTTTGAGATGACTCCATCAAGCTGGGGCCTGACTCTTGTAAATGGCCACCTGGGAAAATGGGCAGTCAGTGACACTGGGGGCTTTCTACTCTGCCAGAAGTTTGGGGAGCATGCTGCTAAGTTCGTTGGAAGATTATATTTCTTTGGGTGGCTTTTTTTTTTTTCATGAATATGGGTGATGGTGCAAAAGGAAGGACAGTGTGGCAGGGACAGTACTAGCTGATGTTCATTCCATTTAATTCTCCTATGTCTTGGCACACAGAAGGAAGCAACTATCAGTCTCCACTGTAGTTAAATTAGAGTCATGGACTGCATTTTGGTCAGTGGAATATTTAGAAATGATAAGCTACTTCCTTAAAAATTCCCCGACACTCTTGTTCTCTCTTCCTTTGCTACAGCAACTTTGCAAGTTGTATATTAAGATGGTAGCATCATCAGATGGGGGATCTTGATCTGCTTAAGGGAGAATTGTACCAATGACTCTCCTGGCCTGATGTGACTTCACTGAGATTTGAGTGCAGAAGGAAGAGTTTACCTATCCTGATTAGTTATACATAGACCTAATACATTTTTAAAAATATTTTATTTTA
>PITA01004531.1:0-71412 GCA_004023965.1 Spilogale gracilis
GGGTATTCATCCTTTCTGACGGAGGCATAGTACTCCATTGTATATATGTACCACATCTTCTTTATCCATTCATCTGTTGATGGGCACCTTGGCTCTTTCCACAGTTTGGCGATTGTGGCCATTGCTGCGATGAACATTGGGGTGCATATGGCCCTTCTTTTCACTACTTCAGTATCTTTGGGGTAAATGCCCAGTAGTGTTTACTCTTTTTTAAAAATGAAATATAAAATATATTTTTATTACTGAAAAATTGAAGTAATGGAATATGAAATATACTTTCAGGATATAAAGAATGCTTAATTATATCTAAAAATGAGTAGCTTATTAACTTAAACATTTATTTAGATAATATCAACAAAGCTTATATTGCTAATTTGTTATTAATCAGATAATAATATCTTAAATCTGAGATATGATCATTTTTCAGTGGTTTAAATTACCATTCTCCTCTCTTCTTTTTATTTATTTTGTTCTTATCACAGAAACCAGTACTCAATAAATCTTATCTCGACTTGCAATGAAATAAAAGTATGGCCAGCTTCTTGTTTTGAAATGGACGAGAGCTTCTTGCTTTGAAATGGATGAGGTTAGGAGGGTAGTAAATTACTATCCTTTCAGCTCTCTTTTCTTCTCTACCTATAGGCAGTGCTGGATATGAAGGTTACGGTATAACTTGGAGGAAAAAAGGAAAGAAAGAAGGTTTTGAATTAGTGATCCAGTTAAAATTATCTTTTTACATAAAGAAACTGAGGCAAAGAAAGACTAAATATCTTTTCTTTGGCTATGGATATTAGATTTTAGAACCACACTCAAGTTATTAAAAGATTGATTGCAATCATTTTCTTAGAACTTTCTACAGTGAAAGTATGAAGGAAAAATGATGTACTAGTAGTAATAACAGTGTTCTGAACAATAGACTATAGATTTGTGCTTTTTAATACATTGAATATGCTTTTAGTCCTCACATTGAAGTCAAATCAATTTAAATTTTGTAATAGGTGGAGTACAATTATCAACATTTTCCTCTTACCCCTGTTTTTTAATGACTACGCATAATAGTTTAAAATTATATTCACTCATCTATATTCATGCAACCTCTAGAGTTTTATTGGAACTAAGGTAGTAATAAAACAACTGACTTGAATTATGAACATGCATCAATATGAGAAAAATTAATCTAAAGAAGTACTGGAGAAATAATCCTGAATACATGTTCTCTGTAATGCAAGTTAGCTAATTATACTATTACTTGAACCTGGTTTCAGCCTGCTATCTTGGTCATTTTAAAAATCTATAATAAAAGCATTTCTCAAAATAGCACTTGCCAATCTTATTAAATCATTAATTGAACAAGTGTCATCTTTGCTATTTTAGTTATATTTTATCAACAGATATGCCTCATAATTCACTTGTTGAAAGATTAAATATAAATATGTTATTAAAAATTGAATATAAGTGGTTAGCAATTTATTCTTCTACAAACACTTATTTAAGGGTATTTTGTTCAACAAGATTTAAAGGTCAATTGAGTCCTTAGTAATTTACTCAGGAGAGTGCCCAATTGCCCCTGAGGGAGTTGGGGGCAGCAGGTGGGGGAAGATCTCTACAGAAATAATTATCACACCAGGGAGAATTTAAGAAATGTCTTATAGGAAGTGTGAATTAAACCTACACAGACTCAAGGAAGGTATCACAAAGAGCTTTTTGTTTGGAACTTAAGAGGTAAATGCAGAGAACTGGTTGAGGACTGGCCAGAGGAGGAAACTTTCATTATGGTTGTTTCGGGTTGTCTAAGGTCAACATAAAGCTAAAATTAATTTCATGAGTCCTAATATCTATTTTCTTTCTTCCTGTTGAAAGAAAAGTGAACAACTGAAGCCTGGAAGGAATAAAGCAATAACTTAATCTAATCACTTTTTAATTGTAGATGAATAAATTCAGTTCAAAATGTCCAAGTGTCTTTCCCAAGAGCATGTAACTAAGTGATGTCAGAATCAGGTCTAGAAGATATGAGTGAATGAGCATTATGTATTCATGTATTTAGGATCTGTAGGAATTATACATGTACTTAACTTCAGTTTTTTGCACGTTCTCCTTGAAATCTTGGTTAAATATTGGTTTGATTAATGTGTACCCAGGGGAATCTTCCATAACTTTACCCCCTTCACTCTTCTAGTTACAGGGCCTCCTCGTATGTTCCCTTTGCAGCCAGTACTTACCTTTCCCAGTTTTCTGTAACTCAGCATTCCAAATCTGCTTGACTACTATCTTCCTCTTTCTAGTCTCTCCTGATGGCTGACTCTGACCTTTATTTGATGTTACCTCAACCCAGAAAGATATCTAATACATAATATACAACCAAGATTCTACTCTATGCAAAATTGCAAAATTATATACAGACTTATATTGCTTTTTCATTATCTCTTGTGCATGTTTTTAATCTCATAAACCAGATTATTTGCTATCAAAGAAGGACTATATTTCATATCCAGAACCAGAGCATTATTACGATTTGCATAATTCAAAACAGGCCTATTGATTGAATAGTATAATTCATATCGTTTATTTTTAAAACTAAAATAAAATTAGCTTTATGCAATATATGATTTCATATGCACTCCATTCACATTATATTCCATTAATAATATATATTGAGGGTGCCTGGGTGGCTCAGTCGTTCAGTGTCTGACTTCAGCTCAGGTCATGATCCTGGAGTCCCTGGATCAAGTCCCGCATCGGGCTCCCTGCTTTGCGGGAAGCCTGCTTCTCCCTCTCTCACTCCCCTTGCTTGTGTTCCCCTCCTGGCCGTTTCTCTCTGTCAAAAAAAAAAATAAAATCTTTAATATATATTAAAAATATATATTAAAAATATATAGAATTATAGTGGCTATGTTATTCATATAAGTAGCCGGATAATAAAATTGAATTATTAGTATTAAATATATTTATTCAATTATGTCTTTTTCTCCTGTAGAACTTAAAATCTAATAAAAAAGCCTAATCTTACTATCTCATGTTAAACTGAATAATTGTATTCAGCTACTTACATTTTAATTAACCTACAACAAATTGTCTTCATGAAAAACTAATGATGTTTCACTAACTTTTAAACTTTAGCACAAAAATCAATCTATGTGGAATTGTATTCATTGTGCATTGGCTGATTATTGAATGAACTTTCAAAACATGGTTACTGAATCTATTAGTTTATAATATTATACAATTACAGAACTTTAGAAAATTCATGTGATAGATTTAAATAAGTATGTTATAACACATTGATGCTATGCTTGGATTTCATATAGTACAAAAATTACTCAGGGAAATGCAAATCAAAATCGCAAAGAGGTATCACTTCACCTCTAGAATGACTATTATCAAAATGACAAAAGGTAAGTTTTGGCAAGGATGTAGATAAGGGGAACACTTGTGCACTCTTTGTGGAAATGTCAATTGCTAAAGTACAAAGTTTCCTCACAAAATTAAAACTAGAACTACCATATGATCCAGCAGTTCCACTTCTGGTATTTCTCCCAAGGAAATGAAAACATTAATTCAAAATTATATATGCATTTCCATTTTTATAACAACATTATTTATAACAACCAAGACATGGAAATAGCCTAAATGTTCATCAATGGATAAATTAATAAAGAAAATGTGATATACACACACATATACACACAGTGGAACATTATCCACCTTGAAAGGAAGGGAATCCTGCAATTTACTACTACATGGGTGGACCTTGAGGGCATCACACTGAGATAAATGAGACAAAGAAAGATAAGTATCATATGATCTCATTTATATGTGGAATCTAAACAAACAAATGAAATCAAACAAGCAACCCAAGAAAAATGGAATTCATAGAGAACAGATTGTTGGTTACTAGAGGTGAGTGGTAGGAAAGAAGGCAGTATGAGTGAACGATATCGGAAGATGCAAACTTCCAGTTATAAAATAATAATACTATATTATATATTTGGAATTTGCTAAAAGAATAGATCTCAAAGGTTTTTATTATAAGAAAAAAAATGTAACTCTACGTGGTGATGAATGGAGGTGGACCAAAGGCTGGATCTTTTCCCTTGAAGTCTTTGCTTTTAAATTGCAAGAATCCTCCAGGGGAATTCTTTGTGAACTAACTTTCTTCACTGTATCATAGAGTTGTCTATAGACATCAGGGAATAGATGAGTATTTTTAGATGTAAAAATTTAGGTGTAAAAATTACAGTCTTATACCCATTAACAAATTCATGGCTTTATTAGTACAGGATAAGGAGGAATGGGTCTTGGGCATGTAAATAGCAGCAGTTAGTACTCTGAATTTTAATTTTGTGTTGAATTTACAGACATGTCAATGGATTTTTTCACTTAATGAAAGTAAATTAGGTTAGAATTTTCATATAGAGTAAGGAAGGGACTCATTTACTAATGTAGTGTTCTAAAACATCTAAAGCTCAATTGTGATTTGCATAACACCTTATAAATAACAGTGGCCTTTTTCAATGACTCAATCCTTAATATTCACCTTGCTTCTTCTAAAAGAAAGCAGTCACACAGTTAATTTTATCATGTCACACATAGAGCATGGAAGAAATAACTCTCATTAATCCTCATCTGTTTTAAAGTAAACTGAAAAGACATCACACAATTATTTGGATTATATTCTACTGTAATTTATTTCATTATTCTAAATGATTTTGAAATGATTTTGATTTTGCTACTTTCAACTGAATCAATACAAATCCCTCAAATATGGGTGTGTGTGTATAAAAACTAGAAATATTTTATATCCCTCAAATATGGGTGTGTGTGTGTAAAAACCAGAAATATTTTATAACCATTAGTACTATGTGGACAAGTGAATTAATAATATATATAGTAAGTATTCTGTTTTAAAAGAGAAATATTAGTTTCAGACAATTTTTTCCTCAGAACTTATTTTATTATATTTATTATTTTACCTGTTCAATGTAGTATCTTTCTTTTAATGGTGTTTCAGAACAAAGAAAAGTTCACAGAGTTATACAGGGTTTTTAATCTAGTATAGGGCACACGAAACATTTATCAACAGAAATTATTTTTACAGCCCCAAAAGATATTACTTACAAATATTTGCAAAGTTCATTCTTACACGACTCATGTAGTTTTTGTATCTGATATGACAGTTTTCTGGAATGGAAAAATTAAAACAGAGCTTTTTTATTATAAAAACAATAGTATATAACTTAGCCCTTGCTACAGGTACTCTATAAGGGAGTGGAGATTATTTTTATTCCCAGGTAACTGTCATATACAGTCTCTCTTTATTCTCTCTACTTCTGCATCGTTCTCTTTGTGTCACCCTAATATGCTTATCTCCTGGACTCTCTCTGTGCACTCTCCCTCCTCTGTATACATCGTGGCATAGCTTCTGGTGTCCCTTCTTCCATTCCGCTCTTCATTGGGACTTCGCTGTGACTGTTGTTTTCTTATTTCTCTTTGCTTGTAAAGACTTCTGCTGCGGCTTCTCCTACCCCTCTCATCCCTGCACTGACTCCTGCTGCTCCTCTCATTTCTTCCAGATCCTCTCTTCTCTGGGCTCTGGTTATGGCTTCTGGACTTTTTGTCAGAATCAGAATGGCTCCATTTGCTATGTTCCCTAGAACTTTCTTGTTTTAAAAAACAAGGTTTTCCCCCAGCCTTTTCTTTGTTATGGTGATCGCTAGAAAGTTCTTCATGAAGTTTTCCCTTCTTAGACTTGTCTTTGTCTTCACAATCACTGTTGTTATTCCCCAAACACTTATTTTTCTTTCTTTTCCTCTTTTGTATTTTCTTTTCTTTGTTGTCACTCTCATTGCTACTTTCTGAAGTCTCACTGGAGGAGGAGGGGAAGGAGGAGGAAGAAGAGGACGAGGGGAACCTTTTTATGTTTTTCATGTTTACTCCTGCTCTTGTGAAGCTTTTTCTTTTTTTCTATCTTTTTTCTTTCTTTTTTTTTTTCTTCTCAAGCCAATCTGACTTCCTGAGAAGTTTCTGTTTTTGTTTGATTGTAAGTGACTTTAGAAATTTGACTTCTGGATCTTCTTCACCTTCCCCTGAAACGTTATTCCTGTGAGGGATCATTTGTGGTCAAGTTTCTCCCCAGTACATTTCGTCTCAGTGCAAACCCACTGTTTCTCATCTCCACTATTAGCTCCTAGGGGTGCACTGATGACCCTGAGCCATCAGTGGGAACTGAGCTTGCATTGATTCCAGAAAGACCAAATAGAGGATAGTCTCCATCTTTGTTGCCATGAAGGACATTTAATGCACCTCACATTTCGAACCTGAATACCAAAGAGCTGATCTCTGATGTTCATGTCATCTTTGGCATATTTTTCCCAGGGGGCTCCTTTTTGCCATTCAAATTTGTATTCAGTTTCTCCTTCTGTTTCTTCTTTCTCTTTGTTTTCTTTTTTAGCTCTGGTGGGGCCTCATACGTGAAATTAAGGCCATTCTTTACTCGCTCATCTCCCATAAGGAACCTATTATCATATGATTCTTGTTCTTTAAGATATTGTTGCATTAATTCTATTAGTTTCTTTTTATCACATGATATTTTATGTTCTGCCATCCATCCTTTTTTGATATTGGACTTGGAAGCAGGATGAAAGTCCTTCTTGCACATAAAATTGGTGAAAGATTTCCCCATCTTAAAGCCCTAAAGTGGGGAAAGGTAGCCACGTACTCATGAACAACATAAACACTCACTCAGAACTTTCCTTATTTTAAACAGGGAATTTAATATGAGGGGAAAATTTTAAGAGAATTCATAATAGTTTGGGGAAGTGATGAAAATTAATTTTAGTAATCTTCTTGAGGTGTATAAATTCCTTAATACTTATTGGAAGAAGGTATAATATCTTATATTTGACCTAAGGAAGACAAAAATAGGACCATGTTTTGAAAATTAGATGTATCTAACAAATTGTGCTTCAGGGTATGGTGGAATAGTGTATTTAGGGTCAAGGCAGTGTGTTGAAAAGTGTGATACCAAGCAATTGAAAACTCTGGATATCAGCTGTTCATGATTATTTTGTTCAGCCAGAGGTAATGCAGAGATGAAGTCCAGTAGGTAAATAGCTCCAAGCAACCAATAGGAGTATCTTAATCACATTTTCCTGGCAGAAATGGAGTCAGACATCTGAAAAAGAGGAAGAAGAAAGAAAAAAAAAACAACTACCCAAGGAACTCTAGTCCTAATCACATTTTTCAAACATACCCCCAATGACCAGATGTACTTGGAGCTTTGATAAATAAAAGTACACATTTAGAAACAAGGATGATTGGATGTTGAGTCTCTTAAGTACCTAGATTAGACAGAAATATTTATTTCCTTGATGTCCTTATCTCTCAGATAATTCTCAGAGAAACAAGGACAGAGCCAAAATTTTTAGATGAAAGATAAGTAATCAGAAAATAGAGGAACATTTAGATGCATAGAGGTAGAGGAGAAGAATGTTCCTCTTATTTGTTATAACATGATTTTGAAGAGCTTAGTCTTTTGTCTATGTTTTTCCCTCTCCATTTAAATGTTTCCTTTGATGGTGACCTATCAGAAGTTTGACTGGCATATCTGAAAGGCACAAGGTAATACTTTCATAAAGAATAATTGTTTAGGGGTGTCCGGGTGACTCAGTATTAAGAATAAGTGTTTATAGACCACTTGACCTTAGCCATAATGGATAAAATGATGTTTTAATTTGAGATTAGCTTTATTACCACAGCTATCTCCACCTAGAGGAATGATTTGTTGGTAAAACAATGTAAAGCAGGAGTATGAACATGGCACACAGGAATTTCTATTTTCCCAAATTTATCTGTGGTAATGATGAATAAGTGTATCTCCCTCTCATGGTGAGGTTTTTGATTGCTCAGGAAAATTGCACTTGGTTTTTTTTAGGGCATATTTTTATTTGTCTCAAAGAGTTATTGTACTATCACTGCTAAAAATTCTAAAAACAGACTTTGTGCACAGTGCCTTTCAGCCTGCTGGTCATTCTTACTAATAGGTACTACCCCATGTAGATAACTTGCTTCCTCTCATTCTTCCAGGTTTTACTCAATTGTTGCTTTCATTGTGACATATTCCCTGGCCACTCAAATTGCAGCCCTACCCAACACCTTTGTTCTTGCTTTATGTTTCTCTTAAAGTTCTCTCCATTATTTAAGATACAGTGTGCTTTCCTTATAATCTTACTTACAAATTGATTTCCATCACAAGATTGGAAACTCCATTCCAAAATTTTTCAAAAAAAAATGTGTTATTGTTTTTCTTGATCAGATCCCCACCATCTAAAAATTCTATGCCTTGAATAGAAAGTGTTCATTAAATATTCATTGAATGAATAAGTGAACCGTGAAGAAATAAATAATCGTGATGGTATTCTGTAAGTAGTGAAAAGCAGTACTTTCATGAACTAACACTATCTCCTAATGAAAAACAAACAAAACTAAAAGCATGCTTAACAAAACCATACTAAAAACACTCCTTGATTTCAAGCAATTCAGACTTGGGGGGTAAGAGTTGTATATGCTTAATGCAAATGAAACTATTTTGACACTATGAAAGTTATTTTCTTCTTACATGCAACAGAGGAAAACAAATTTAAAATAAGTAAATGAAGAGAAGATCAACCTTATTATTATCAGGGAAATAGAAATGCAACAAAAATAATAAAATGTTTCATCCATGAGACTAGCAGAATACAGTTAAGCATAAAAGTGTCATGTTTTTTCAAGGACCAGAGAGATGAGAGCTAGTGTATTGACACTGCCCTTAGCTACAGTCATCTTGAAACCCAAGGAATCACACTGTAGCAATTCCACTTGGCTTGCATGGCCCCAGGGATATGTTCATGGAGTACATTGTATATCATAGTAAATCAGAAAGAGAGAAAAAGAGAGAGAAAGAAAAGGAGGGGGAGAAAAGGAAAGATCATGATGTTCCATTAATAAGGCAATAATAGATCTAATTTTAGTATATTTATAAAAGATAAAATATAATAGTTAATTGGAAGATGGGGTGGATTAGAAATATAGTCAGTTTATAATCTGTCTGATAAAATAAGTCTCAGTTTGTATTGTTTGACAATTTTCATGTCGTAAATACTCCCACTATGGTTGATTTCAAGCTACTGATGTGAAAAGGCAGTAATGAGTTTTTTCAAGTCAATCTTAGCCAGTTTCAGCCTGACTACTAAAGTTACAGCTCAAAAATTAAATTGTGAGTAAAAAAAGGCATGTTTCTCCAGCTGTATTTTGAAAACCATCATAAAAACACAGTTACATAATATTGCATATTCTGCATAAATACAAAAATGAAGTATTAAAAATATGATTGGGAGGTATACCAAAAATTTTAGTTGTTTTTTTTTTTTTTTTGAGGAGAGGATGAAATGGAAATAATTAGAAATAATGGTCAAAGATCACTTCAACTGTGTGTATAATATTTCACTCTATCCATTTAAAGTTATTTGAAGGAAATATAAATATTGTCAAAATAATTAATTATGGATGACAGGATATGATTATTTTTGCTTATTATCCTCTCTAGTTTTTATATTTTTTAAAAAAACTTTTTTTACATAAAAATTAAGAAATAATATACCTACTGTAAAAAAATCTGAAAGAAAGATGTGTCATAGTAGCCGTGGCTGATTTGAAACCATTGTCAAGGTGAAACGTGGTAATAAGATCAGACAACTTCTTAGCCGTCACACTCTTGGATACCTACACTAGAAAACCAAGAGCTATAAATGAGGAAAGTTTTAATGACTGTTTAGTGAGTCATCTAAAAATGGAGAATGGAGATCTAGTTTTGTTCAATACCCCACAACAAATACCGGAGAAGGGAAAATAGTATAAAGTCCAAGTGATCTGGGTATTTTTCACAGAACGATGAAATGTACAAGAGCAGACAAACAAAACAAAACTCTCGTTTTGAATAACACTGTATGATTTTGTACCTGGAAAAAATGTGGCATAATTTCAGGAGTTTGGTTTGGGAGTGACATCCTTGCTTATGACTTGGGGCCACGATATAATTTATCAACAAAACTGAGAATCATGGTACTTTGAGAATGAAACATGGTACTGTGAGTAACTATGCCTGGGTAAGAATTATATACCTGTAAATGGGGGATTTTATATCCAAACTCTTTAAAGCTGACAATTTTGTTGGAACAGAGCACATGGATTAGAAATGAGAAAGTATAGATTTTGAGGTCACAGTGAAATCATTAGCAGTTTAGGCACTGTGATTGGACTAGGAACATCTATAGGAGAACTGAGAAGAAAAGACGGATGAAAAGCAAATATATAACAGATTTATTCGATTACGTAAGGAAGTTATCAAGCAGAAAATGATCACAATGGACATAAATATTATATTTTTAAGTATGTTTGTAAAATATGAATATATTATTTGACAGAGGTAATAGTTTATCTCCTATATCATTTGTAGTTTGAGCTGTTTTTCAAAAACTTCACAGAATGTATATGTATTAGTATTACAAACTGCTTTTGGAATATTTTTATCTCGTGGTTTAACTCAGATGCACAGCAGTATTTTCTAAAAGTAGACAGGTATTGTTTTCTTTGATATCTCAAGTTTTCTGAAGGGCAGAGAATCCCTGCCTATGACTTTGAGTTAAAAAAAAAATCTGCAACTATTCTTTTGTCAAGGTGTTTAATTGATGAATTGGGTCTATTAAATTGTAAAACTACCCAATTTTCCTGTTCCTGTGGTTGTTTGCTCCAGAGCCAGTATGAGAAAATCAGCACTGTAGGCAGTAATTTTTCTTTCCTTTGTAATTTTATAGGGTGAGAAATATTTCTTTATTCTTTAAAGTTACAGTCTTTCTTCAACCACTCCAGAGAATTCTTAAGTCATGGAAAACTATTCAATCCACTTCCCACTCTCTTGGGAAATTACATACATACAAAAAGAATAATTCTAATTCCTTCTTAGTGATACAAATATCCCAGTGAATTCATGTGTGTTTAGGTGAATCATCTTTATGAAATCATTCTTAAATTACACAAAATGAGTCAAAATAAAATGTTAAATTGATACATAGATCTGTATTCTTCTTCACACACACATGAATAAGAAGATATTAATAAGACATATATAGTGTACATTGTCAGTCATGAAAATATCAAAACTAGAGAAAATAATGCATGCTTATTTATCTGAAAAGATGTACATACTATTTACAAGTAAGAGAGGCAAAATCCTCATAATTATGAAAAACTAGATTTTATTGGTGAAAAATGCAATAGAAAAACTTCAGTTTTGAGTACGAATATTATGGTTTTTAAAAAAACAATGTCATCTCAATTCTATCCCAAAACTCAATTTTAATGCAATTATTATTAAGGCAGCCCTATGGTCTAATGCTACATAAGACAATTACGTTTTTAACTTATTTCAGGAAAATGTTCAGGTTTTATAACAACTAAAAGATTTTTTTATCTTATTGCAACTATTATTAAAGATGAGCTGTTACTTGCTAATATTCAGTGATACTTGTTATCATGGAAATATTACTCCTATAATTTAAAAAATAATGAAATATTTTTAATTTAATTTTCTTTCATGGTTATTAATTTAGAAGACACTATTTTCTTACTTCTTATTCTTTAATCTGTCAAATAATTTTGATGACAATAATCTTGCCATGTCTCCATGTCATATATTAAATTACAATTTAGTATAGGACACAGAAAAAGAAATATTTACTATTCTCACTGTAATATTTACTAAGGAAATTTGATTCAGTAGCTCAAAATACTGTTTACCACAAATAAGGCTTTAAAATGAGCTTAGAATATTAAGGTCTCCCCCACAAATGATCAAAATGTTTTTTTTTTCTTAAATAAAGAAGCACTGAAATTATTCTCTTATCATATTGAGTTTTACATTTTGCTCATCTAGTCCTATTGGTAAATATCAAAAGAAAAGGGCAATAACTGATTAACTGGGTACAATTCTGACAAACATTTTTGTTAAATCTTGACTCTCAAATATTCAGCAAGGATTCACATTTATATATCTGCCCAATAAACTTTCCTATTATACAGATTTCAAAAAATCTTAACTTATTTTAAATTATTCAAATGTGAGAGTTTTTTCTCTCTCTCTCTTCTCAGTAAACAATTCAACTAATATTTGAAAGAAATATTTTACTTTATGATTTTATTTATTTGTTTGTTTATTTATTTATTTATTTATTTGAGAGAGAAAGAGCACTGGAAAGAGAGAGAGCAAACATGAGTAGGGGACAGAGGGAGAGGGAGAGGGAGAAGCAGGCTCCATGCTCAGCACAGAGCCAATGTGGGTCTGGATCCAGGACCCTGGGGTCATAACCTCAGGTAAAGGCAACCACCCAGGCAACCCTGAAAGGAATATTTTAAATACATAAAGATTGCATAATCTTTCAAAGAGAAATAACAATAATAAATTTTATTACTTTATTTATTTGTTATAATTACTATTTTTGGTTTTTAAGATTTTATTTATTTGACACAGAGAAACCCCGCCAGGGAGGGAACACAAGCAGGGGGAGTGAGAGAGGGAGAAGCAGGCTTCTTGCTGGGCAGGGAGCCAGATGTGGGACTCCATCCCCGGTCTCTCAGGATCATGACCTGAGACAAAAGCAGTCCCTTAACCAACTGAGCCACCCAGGCGCCCCTATAATTACTATTATTTTCACTTCCATGATATGGTTTTCATTAAATAATTTCCCCTTACCTGTACCTGTTATTTCCTTAAAATTTATCTGAAGAAGAGCTTGGGAGTTTTGACAGAGAGTTTCCCATGTTCATGATTTTTGCCTATTCTCTAGCCATTTTGCAGACCAGTGTATCCATCAGTTCTGTGTGTTACCTGCAAACGGTCAGGTTACAGCCCTGTGGCAAGACTGGAGGTTTTGGAGTTTTCTTCTGTCAGGAGGCATTTAAGATGTGGGTTTCTCTCTTCATGCGCAGTTACTGATGCTCAGTGTCCACATCCATTAATTTATGGAGGAGGTAAAACTTATGGTATTCAAATTCTATTGTTAGTTTATGTTTATTACCTATAAGAATTTAATAAGGATATGCCTTCTTCATCTACTCTTTGACTCTGCAACAATGTAACTCACATAAGAATGGCAGAATAAAAGCTGGATTCTTTTCTTGAATTATCCGGCCTTTGAGATAATGAATCGCTTCCCTGTCATCCTCAAAAGGTTATTCATTAGTTTATTTTCCTAATCTTCTTTTTGTTCATGAACTTAAACATATTGCAATTCTTCTGTTTATTAAATCTAAAAGTGTTGCAAATTTGGCCATCAAGAGTCTTTTCAGTTTGCCCTGAGTCTTTTTGTTAAACATCCAAAATATTTTTTCCCTTATCTTGAATCCAATAATTTAACTAGAATGTCTGTTAGTGTTGACTATTTTTGGTCAATATTGTCATGTAAATATTGTTTTTTCAATATGCAGGGTTAAGTCATTTTTTTTAGAAAGCTCTATTTAATTAGTTTTAGTATTTTTTCCTACTTTTTTGTATTTTTTCTCCTCTTTTAGCACCCTGCTCTATTTATGCTAAATTTTCTCTATCTTCATCTTATTATTTTCTATATAATTAATTTTACCTCTTTTTATTTTTGAATATTTAAATCCTTCCTCCTTTACACCTTTGCTGTTATGGTGTATTATGTTCTGTACTTACATGCTTCCACTTTAGCCTTCATTTCTAAAATAATTGTTTTTCTTTGAACTCTAATTCTTTCTGAATTTTTGCTACATCATTTTTTTTACATTGTGTAGGTATCATTTATATTTTTTATATTGTATAATTTTCTTAATATCTTTGAACTCACTATTCATTCTGTGTTACAGATTTGGTATTTTTTTTTTAATTTTAGTATATTTTTCTGACATGTATTCATTGTCCATAAGGATGTTACTTTCCTTCTTACTCCTATTTTTCCTGACCATTTTTTAAATTTGACCTTGACACTTTGCTGTTTCCTATTTTTATATAGATCTAGTTTTTCCAAACTTTTAGCAGATAATATCCTTTCTAACTTCACGATGCCCTTTATGTATGTATCTTTGTGCATATGTGTGTGCATGAGTGAGTATGTGTGTATGATAAATATTTGGCGAATTGCTTTCTGAGCTGTCACGGTTATTTTCCCTTAACACTTTTATCTGTATTTCTCTTAAATTGGATCTATTTTCCCCATAGTACTTGATTTTAATTCTACTCTCAGTCGTTTAATTTTTTTGTTTAAAGATTTTATTTATTTGACAGAGAGAAACACAGCCAGAGAGGGAACACAAGCAGGGGGAGTGAGAGAGGGAGAAGCAGGCTTCCCCGAGGAGGAGGGAGCCCAATGTGGGACTCGATTCTGGGTCTCCGGGATCGTGACCTGAGCCGAAGGCAGTCGATTAACCAACTGAGCCACCCAGGTGCTCCTAATTTTTTTCTGAAATAACATGGAGGACATTAGGAGAAGGAAAGGAAAAGTGAATTGGGGAAATCAGAGGGAAACACAAACCATGAGAGACTGTGACTCTGAGAAACAGCCTGAGGGTTTTAGAGGCAAGGGGATGGGGGTATGGGTGAGCCTGGTGGTAGGTATTAAGGAGGGCATGTATTACATGGTGCACTGGGTGTGGTACAAAAACAATGAATTTTGAAACACTAAAAAAATAAAATTAAATAAAAAAAATAATTTTTCCTAAATGGAAGGCATGAGCCCTGAAAGTTTATGGGAGCTAGATTATTCTAGCCCACTCATTCTCACTGCATACCCACTCAACTCATCTACTACCTGATTGGGCAAAACACCCTCTGGTTTCAGCTGCTCTTTTCCTTTGGACCATTGGACTTCCTTGATTATCTTTTAACTATTTTATAGTTTTCTTATTTTCATCAGATGTCCTATCAGTTCCCTCTACTTTTTCCATTACAAACATCAGTAGCACTGATTTTGTAGCTGTTGGTGGTTATTATAAATATTGCCCATGGGGTTTTGCTTTTGATACCCCCCTTTTTTTTCTTGTCTATTTTAATGTGATAATCACAAGTACCTAAAACTGTTCCTACCAGCACTGCATTTTCCCAGAAAAACATTTCCTTTGCCTTTAAATATACATCTAGTCAGGCAATTCAGATTTCAACTCTTAAACAAGCAATGGCATAAAAAAACATTTTAAAGCTACCTCACTACAAGTTCAAGCTCTCTAATTAGATAGATGATTAAATATTGCTTAATGATCCTTTTGTTAATTCCTAAGACAGTCCTTATTGACTTACAGATTCAGCTCCTATTATAATGGTGCAACTAATCCTGTCTTTAGACAGTAAGTCTTTGAGGTTGAGGGAACTAAATTATAGACAGGAAGAATTTGGGATGGAAAGACCACAATTTATCTTTCAATTTTGTTCTTGCAACTTGGATCTAGCAAATGAGCTTTTTTTTTTTTCTTGTGTTTACTACAGCTCATATTATATAACTAGATGTCTATTTGTGTGTCTAAGCCCTCTTTAATGTACAATATTAGTCTTTCAGCTGCATGTGTGTTAGATGTCTATTCCTTAGATCAAAACCCTGATAGCTAGCAGAGTTGAATAATTCCTTTTGTTGTACAGATCTCCTAATGATAATCTTACATTCTAGAAAACTTACTCTCACATTTCCCATTGACATGTTATATATAACAGATTATGTGTCAGTCATAACAAAGAATAAAGTCTTGCCATTTGGATACATAACATGTAAGGACATTGAGAGCATTATTTTAGGTAAAATCAGTCAGAAAGACAAATAGCAAATGATCTGTTTTATATATGGAATCTAAAAAAAGAAATAACAGAAATAAGTTTATATACAGAGAACAGATTGGGATGGTTGCAAGAGATGGGGTGCAGGAAGAGACATGGATGATTTTTTTTATTTAAATAAATTGAATAAAAATTTAAAAAAGAAATATACTTTTTCTGTAAATACATTTTGACCATGTAGTATTAATTTAAAAACAATATTTAATTTTAATTAGAAATAGTAATTAACAAAATGCCACAGGCCAAAGATTAAAAACATTCATTCAATGATCAGAAACAAAACCTCCTTACTTGATACTTAGCCTCTTGGACATGTATTAGAAGGGATATAATAAATCGTTAGTGTAAAAAGTGTAAAAAGACTATTGAACAATTATAATTAGGAACGTTGATTAAATTACCTTCTACAAATTGTTTATTACTGTCCATATGTAAATGGACAATATCTACTTTGATCTAGCTTAGACAAACAGGTGATTTAATTAGGATGCTTGTTGCTCCCAAGTGAGGACCTGGGGGTAGTTTGATCACAGTGATTACTGGAAACAGGTACTTGGGGGGAAAAGGAGCATATTCTCCCTAGCTGTTGTTTCTTCCTCATTTGTATTGTAGCTTTATTCACTTTTCCAGTTGAGCATCCCAACATTGTAGAAGCCATACTACCAATAGCTTCAGATTTTTCATGTTTCTATCAGTAGATCTGGATTCCCCATTTTGTAGGAGTTTTAATTTTTGAAAAGCAATCAAAATAAAGATGTCTGCTACTGTTCACCCTACAGCCATGCATATATGCTCACATTGATGCACAGAAACATAACTTTTTTCCCCTACAAATTCAAATTAAAACTGTCCCAGGTAATCCAAATCATTTATACTATATGTAATTCAAAACCACCTCCAGAGGGGAATATGTAGCTATGAAATTTGTATTTTTTAAAAGATTTTATTTATTTATTTGACAGAGAGAAACACAGTTAGAGAGGGGACACAAGCAGGGGGAGTGAGAGAACAAGAAGCAGGCTCCTTGACCTGAGCTAAAGTCAGATGCTTAACAACTGAACCACCCAGGTGCCCCTGAAATTAGTATTTTGGTGTAATATCCATTCCTGCCAAACAGATCTTTTTAGATCTATTATGTAACAAATGATATATTTTTACCTTTTCCACCATAATCAAAGCATAATAGTGAAAAAATATAAAAGGGTAACTGAAAAAATATTTTAATTACAATAGGAAATGTAGTTATAAAGTCAATTCTTACTATCTGGGTTGGATAATAATGTTTGCATTTCTATATTCCATCTTTCTTTCTTTCTTTTCTTTTTTTTTTTTAAAGATTTTATTTATTTGACAGAGAGAAACACAGCCAGAGAGGGAACACAAGCAGGGGGAGTGAGAGAGGGAGAAGCAGGCTTCCCGCTGAGCAGGGAGCCCAATGTGGGGTTCGATCCCGGGTCTCCGGGATCATGACCTGAGCCAAAGACAGTCACCTAACCAACTGAACCACCCAGGCGCCCCGTCTATATTCCATCTTTCAATATTCAAGTCTCTTTACTCTGCAACAAGCAGACTTTTATGCCTTCTGACTCATTTGGTCACTGGGACCACTGAGGGTCTGAGTAAGAGGAGAGAGGTTGGTTACTGTCATAATAAGACACATGGACGAAGGAAATACTTGAACTTTTGATCTCTCCTACAAATCTGTAGCAGTGTGTAATAAATCATAAGGTCTGTAGGAAAGAAGTGGTAGTATGTTAAAGTGCTATTTAACACATATAAAGAGAAAAAAAAAATTCTAGGTCTATTAGAAGAAGGTGACTCAGTTGACTCTACAGGAATTTTATGTTTTCTTTTTTTTTAAGATTTTATTTATTTATTTGACAGAGAGAGAGAGATTACAAATAGGCAGAGAGGCATGCAGAGAGAGAGGAGGAAGCAGGTTCCCTGCTGAGCAGAGAGTCCAATGCAGACCTCGATCCCAGGACCCTGAGACCATGCCTGAGCCGAAGGCAGAGGCTTAAACCTCTGAGCCACCCAGGTGCCTAGGAATTTTATGTTTTCTTATCACATTATCAAATTGAGGACAACTTGTAGAACTGGGTTGCCTTGATTGAGGGGTTAGGACATCCTTTGAAGAAGGACCCTGCAATGAGGCCATAATGCATCTTTCTTCAAGTTTCTCACAGTAAGATGTATAGCCATTGACCAGTGAGTATTTATTTCTTTTTTAAGCTAAGGGAATATGAATGGGAGGCAGCTCCAAAGACTTATTATTTGGTCCTTCCTTCAGTAATATCACTCCATGGGTCAGGATTCATTATCAGAATTTTTCCAGTATTTTAATTATACCTATTCTGACTATACCTTCTGGAACTGTAGAAATATCCATGGTAATATATAAGTATCTCTCTTGTTGACTGATTTAACTTTATGCAAGTCTTTGCAGAAAGATCCCCTACTAAATGTTCAGCTCATCATTCTTATTGTGCTATCAGTTTCTTGCTGTGATCTTGACTTGTGCCTCTTACTTCCTGAAATCCCCAGTGAGATAAAAATGGGCCAAATGGAATAAATCCATAATAGTAAGAAGAGTTAGGGAGAGAAGTGGCAAAGATCTACACAGAAATATGTTAATGGAGTCTTGTGGTCAGATTCCAAGTTAAGAACCTAGAAGGACTAAATTGCGTCAAATGTCTCTGTACCTCAACATCAAAAGCCTAAGAGATATTGTCTGAGCCATCTTAGACCATGCATCAGTAACTGACACAGACGTTTTTGATTTTTCAATCGTGGTCATGTGGTGATAACACAGAGGCTAGAATCCTCTCTCTGTAATCCCACTTACAAATGCCTCAAAAGAGGCTGTGGGATTTACTTATTATCTGGTAAGGACTTTGGACTAACCAGACACTCCAAGATCCATTTACAACCTCATTTCCAATTTCCTAATAGTTATCCATATAGGAAGGTCTGAGGAATAAAGAAATTGAAGAAGTATATACCCTTAATTAACTATAAACAAGATGGGTTCATATATTCAAGCTCTTCTAGCTTGCTGTAGCATTTTTATCTAATGAATGTAAAGTGGAAATACATTTATCAAAATCTCTAACAGAACTGAGAAGGTCATGCATGATACAAATTCAATACATAGTTTATTTATAAGAGCTGAGATTTCAAAGTCTGACCCCTTTCATACCATATCTTCTGATACCATTCATCCAAAGGGTTTGTTGCTTTTTAATCAAGGGATATTTTTCAGATGAGTGGTATAATAATCAAAGAATTCATCTAATTATTATAACAGTCATTGGGGTCACTTTATCTTAGGTATGCTGAAAATATCTCAGTTTCAGTGTTTATCTGATATCTCAGAATATGAGTTATTAATAGAATGGAAAAGTGTTATATAGATTTGTAGAATGTGTGCAGGCTTACATACCATCAAAATGAGAAAATATGGATCATTATAATTTTAAAAATTGAAACTGTTTCACAAATTACATTTTTAGTTAGGGGGAAGTTTGTTTTGTTTTGTTTTGTTTTGGTGATAGTAGACATTTTTTGTCTTTACAGAATTTCACCAAGATCTCAATAGGACTTAATTAGAATCTGAACATATAAAACTGTGATGGTTCTTTCATTTGGTTTATACAGTGTATGTAAATATGGAACCAAGGGCGCCTGGGTGGTTCAGTTATGCGTCTGCCTTTGGCTCAGGTCCTGATCCTGGAGTCCCGGGATTGAACCCTGCATCATGATGGCTCCCTGCTCAGCGGGAAACCTGCTTCTCCCTCTCTCACTCTCTCTGCTTGTGTTCCCTCTCTAGCTGTGTTTCTCTCTGTCAAATAAATAAATAAAATCTTAAAAAAAAAATACAGAACCTTCAAGAGCCTTTCTATTGGGAAATATGGACTGAAAAAGAGGTTTTTTATACAATCTTATATGTTGTTAGTGTGATTTTTTTTTAAAATTAGGTGTTGTCTAAATGAGAAAAGATGTGCTAAATTATTCTCAATACATACTACTTATTTTGAGGTCACCACCCTTGCAAGATTAGTTTGACATTTGTGACATGGCCTTAGTGGTAATCAAACATCTGACTTTATTTGCATAAAATTTAATCATTGGCTACTAGCCTCTCACTGTTTAAACCTGCATACGTAGTTAATCAGTTTATTATTGCCACAATCAGTCTATATCTGTCACTGTAAATTTCCAATTATCAGTTCCTTGGAGAGAAAATTCTGGCTTAACTGGAAAAATTAGCCCTGCACACTCAAGAAATGATTGTCTAGGTTTCTGTTTGTTCTGTATTTGTAAACTTTTATCTTGTCAAAGGAATAGCCCCCCAGCTAATGTTCAGTCTATGCATAAAGTCAGGTTACTCTTTACGACTGAGGTAGTGATGCTGGGGGCACAAGGAGGAATTTCATGTGGGGATGGAAACAAAGGTTTATCTGTGAGCATTAACGTGTCAAGGGCCTACCTCTACTCTTCCATTAGTAGTCTGAAATAGATAAAGATATTATTTCCTCATTGCTTTTTTAAATTCAGTTTTATTACTTGAAAATTGATATTAGGGATTTTGCAAAGTGCCTTCATTTTGGAACCCCTTCTTTAAACTGACACAGCTAATCACTGCTGGGTTGAGAAGTCAATTTTTACCAAATGATTAGCACAATAATAGCTTTAAAAATGTTTCTAGAATCATCAAGACCACCTACATAATATTACATTTCACATCATGTCTTCATTGTCAATCATAAAATCTCCTGGAGTGATTGTCAATAAGGTTTTGTGTTGCATTTATCATCCTGACTGAGAAAAGACTAGAAAAAGAAACTATCCCTTGACTGTCTCAGTCTGCTTTTGCTATTTATTGATTAATCTATTTATAGCTATAATTTCATCAATTTTTCAAATTAAGATACAGTTCCAAAATGCCAAGTTTGGACTTTTTAATAATTACTTAAGTCCTTTCTGCTGACCTTCGTCTTTCATGTTGCTTATGTTTTGCCTATGTAGGTTCTTTCTCAATTGAGCTACGGCAGATTCAATGATGCTCTTCCATTGAAGTGAATATATCCTCTGACAGTTGATTCAAACTGTGCTCCTATTCTTTTATTTTATCCCTTGTACCTTAGTGGCCATCCACACTATTTGATGCATGTATGTGCATGTGTGCAGAATGCATTGTTTTTTCTTCTGAGTGTACCTAAAATCTTAAAAAAAAAATTCAGTTTTAGAAAAGTTTATTTCCTTGCTCATTGAGTTTTCTTGCCAGAGTCATTTATATTATCCATTTTTCCAATCAATGCCATTCAGAGACTTTTTCCAACTTAAAAAAAAAAAAAAGCCTTTTCTTCCAGTTACATCTTCATTGCCGAAGTTTTATAAAAAAAACCATGATTCATTGACCAGACAATACTCTTTCCAGGATACAGATCATTTTTTTCAAGAAAAGACAGTCTTCACTTATCAGATAGTATATAATTTCAGTGGAATAATTTTAAATGTGAACTTCCATTAGACAAAATGTCCTTTTTGAAAGACTTTGATTGCTGCTATGGTTGAACTTTTATCACAAATATTCCTTATTTTAAAATAAATAAAAACAAAGATGGCATGAAATTAGTTTCCACAGTATGAAATTATTTACAACAGCAGTAGACCACTTCTCAGATAAAGTTATCTAAATATGTGTGTCTGTAAAGATGGAAATTTATGCAGTTTGACTCTATGACATCTGGAGGTCGACAGCTGGTTATTATGTACACCTAATTTACCGGAGTGGTAAATACTGCAAGTGAAGAGATCAATTCACCAAAGGTCTATGGTTCAATAGGTTTAGCACTTCATGTTGAAAATAAAATGTGGGATAAATTAGGAGAAAACCCTTCTCACACTGCCTCAATAATAAAAGAACCCCCACAGTGGAAAAAGGCACTAAATGAAGTGTCTTTGATATAATTAGGTGGATGGTAATAAACCCAGTCTTGATCTGCTTTATGAAGCTATTGTAATAATATTAATGATGTTTAACCATGTCACAATCCCTGGAAAAGTGGCAAATCTATTTTCAATACCAAATTATGCATCTTTAAAAGAAAATAGATTAATAGCATTTTCTACTTATAAGACATTACAGGAAAATCTCTACTGCGTCTAGAAAAGAAAAAAATATATAATTTGTAAAGGAAATGCAGAATTTTTTTTATTAATAATAGCTTTAGGTTTAGTCATTTGTGTTAACCCAGGGAACACAGCTAATAGCGTAGAATATTGGTCCAGTTTAGAGATTAGCTCCTTTTACCATATGAATCATTAAGAAAAATGATTATAAAATACCATTTATCTTCTAATCTTAAAAGGATCATTCAAATTTTATCTACAAAACAGTATATATTTTTCTCTTCTCTATTTTCTTATATAATAATCAAAACTTTAATGAGTGCAAGGTCACGGATAAGGATAACCATTAATAAATATCACCCACAATTAACACTCAGATAAACCATTCTTATTCATCTTGATAGCACATGATTTTTATTTTTTATTTAAAATTAGCTTTATGTCGCTGAATCACTATATTGTACACCTGAAACTAATATAACACTGTATGTTAAGTACTGGAATTAAGAATTTAAGAATAATAAAATCACCTTTATGGAACTACATTTTATATTTGATAAATTTTACTGCTTCTTAAAGGGAGATTTCACTGGGTTCTGACAAAGTCTATAGTCATGTGGCCACTACCAAAATCTAGATATAGAGTAAGCCTATTGCCTCATAAAGCTCCCTGTGCTCCTTTGCATTCTGTCTCTTCTCCCCCAAAGTCATCATTTCACAATGGCCATTCTGTTTACTGTACTCAAGGATTTTTCTTCCCTAGAATGTCATTTAAATGCAATCATGCAGTAGGCACCGTTTTGGGTCCAGCTTCTTTCCCCTAGCATATGTGTTCGAGACTCATACATGTTTTGGCCTGTAGCAGAGATTTGAGTCTTCTTTTATTATCCAAAAATTATATGGGGGCACCTGGGTGGCTCAGCCAGTTGAGTATCTGCCTTTGGCTCAGGTCATGGTCCCAGGGTCCTGGGATCAAGCCCCACATTGGGCTCCCTGATCTGCCGGGAATCTGCTTCTCCCTCTCCCTCTGCTGATCCCCCTGCTTGTGTTCTTTCCCTCTCTCTTTCTCTCAAATAAATAAAATATATTATATGAACATTTCTTAAGATGCAACCAAATTTGTGAATTCTGATAGGACTTTAGCCTTGTCCATCGTTCTGCTTTTTAAACATCTTATCTATGTTTTTGAGTGTGCTTGGTGTTTAAAGTATGTTTGTGAGTGAATCAGAATCTTTCTGAGGTATAAATCACAGCTTGTAAGCTACCTTCACTAGAATATACAAAACCTTGTCCTTATAATGTGTTTATTTTGTACAACTTGGAAATATTTTTTAGTCATCATATATAATTTCAAAGATATAATATACATTTTCTCAAACTAAGGACAACATATATTTTATTTAAATATTAAAGACTTTGTGGCTTCTCTTTTTAAACATATTTCAGAGACTGTCTCATTTTAACCTAATATCAAACTGAGAATATCTTTCATTATTTAATATATTTGTATTCCATGAACTTGCTTTAAAACTGTAACTTACTACATTTAATTTCAAAATTTCTAAGTTTACAATCTTGTTATTAAGTATAACACTTTAAAAATAAAATAAAAGCACTAAGAGAAAAAAATCTTAACATAAATCTACTGTTGTTTGGACTGCAGAAACTGGACATTCTTGAGCTTGTTAAATAAGCAGAGCTAGAGATGTTGACAAAAATCAACCAATACAACTATTGAGGATTGTAAAGGTTTGTGTGTGTGTGTGTGTGTGTGTGTGTGTGTGTGTGTTATTTTAATGCTAGCTATTCTTTTTTTTTTTTAGGCATGATCACCAACAAACATGAGAACTTAATTATAAATATACAATTGACCTTTGAACAACATGGGTCTGCATGGGTCCACTTATATGCAGATTATTTTTAATAAACAGTATAGTACTATAAATGTATTTTCTTTTCCTTGTGATTTTCTTAATGACATTTTCTTTTTTAAAATTTTTTAAAAAGTTATTTATTTATTTGAGAGAGAGGGAAAGAGAGAGCATGGATCATGAATGATGGGCAGAGGGAGAAGCAGACTCCCCACCAATCAAGGAATCAGATATGGTACTCGATTCCAAGACTTCGGGATCATGATCTGAGCCAAAGGTAGATGTTCAACTAACTCAGCCACCCAGGAGCCCCTAAAGACATTTTCTTTTCTCTAACTTATTTCATTGTAGGAATACAGTATATAATACACATAACACACAAAATATGTATGAATTGACTATGTTATCAGCAAGACTTGTAGTCAATAGTAGGCTATTAGCAGTTAAGCTTTGGGGGAGTCAAAAGTTATACACAGATTTTCAATTGCATGGACAACTGTAACTATTCTACTCAAAATTATAGTGTTATATTTCATGTCTACATAAACACCAGTCTTCTTTGGCCCTCATTCCTTCTTCAACTCTCTTTTACTCAATCTGTCTCTCTTCTGGAGGTCACACTATTTATATTTTCCTCTTATGCTTCTGGTCTCTTTCTCTCTATATTTTACTAGCACCATTCTTATTCCTAGTGTTAATGAAATCCTTGGATTTTAGCCCCTTTCATGATTCTCTCTTTTGCTTTTAGATCTCATCTATCATAATTATTCTCTGGGTTTCCTAATTTCTTCTCATGATACTCTTGTCTCTGAATTACTAGGTTCTAAAATGATGCAGCATTTTTCTTTTTTGTTCTCCTTTTAATTAGTCACTAGGTACTGTTGATTTTTCTCTCTAAATTATTATGTGCACATTTATTCCTTTCCTAGTGCAGTCACTGTACTTACTCTAGCTCAGGGCAATGTCACCCTGTTTGTAATAGTTTCCTTTATGCCTTTTTTCACTCTTCTCCAATCCATTCTGCATGTTTAGATATATTGATCTTATAAAATATCACTTTCTTCATTCCATTCTTATTTCAAAAAAAAGCTTAATGCCTATACTAAATGTCAAGGTTCAAACTAGGACAGTTTACTAATAGAAGCTGGAAGTTGGTCAGTTGTAAATAAGAAAGGACTCTATATTATTAAATCAGGTTTAGTGGCTGAATAATGAAAAATTGTTACAGATTTAGCTGTACTTGAACATGAGGCAGGTGAAGAAAGCAAGTAATATATATGACAAATACAATTTTAGTCTTGGCCTACAGGACCAGGTTTTGAAATTGAATATTTATACATAAAGCCTTGTACCAGTATCTTTATATAGGATGGTGAGAGCCAAAAAATCCAGTAAAAAAGAGCCAGATAAGTAGAGCATGATAATCAAGTCAAAGATGATACTGAAGAAGGACAGAAGAACAGTTAGTTATAATATGACAAGAAACAATAGTTCAAACATGTGCTTTAGAAGTGTTCTACTAATTGAGCCTTATTCTTTCTTTTTTTAAATTAATTTTTATTTTTTCTATAACCCAGCCACCCTATCTCTTCTCTCCACTCCCAAGTAGCCCTCAGTTTGTTTCCTGAGATTAAGAGTGTCTTATGTTTTTTCTCCCTCCCTGGTCCCATCTTGTTTAACTTTTCCCCTCCCTACCCGCCACCACCCCTGTCTGCCTCTCAAATTCCTCATATAAGAGAGATAATATGATAATTGTCTTTCTCTTATTGACTTATTTTGCTCATCATAATACCCTCTAGTTCCATCCATGTTGTTGCAAATGGCAGGATTTCATTCTTTTTGATGGTATTTCATTCATATATATACACTGTATCTTCTTTATCTATTCATCTGTTGATGGACATTTAGGTTCTTTCCATAGTTTGGCTATTTTGGACATGGCTACTATATACGTTTGGGTGCATGTGCTCCTTCGATTCATTACATTTGTATCTTTAGGGTAAATATCCAGTAGTACAATTGCTGGGTCACAGGGTAGATCTATTTTCAACTTTCTGAGGAATCTCCATACTGTTTTCCAGAGTGGCTGCCCTAGCTTGCATTCCCACCAAGAGGGTTCCCCTTACCCTGCATCCACCCCAACATCTGTCGTTTTCTGACTTGTTAATTTTAGCCATTCTGACTGTGTAAGGTGGTCTCACTGTGGTTTTGATTTATATTTCCCTGATGCTGAGGGATGTTGAGCACTTTTTCATGTGTCTGTTGGACATTTGGATGTATTCTTTGGAGAAATCTCTGTTCATGTTGTCTGCCCATTTCTTGATTGAATTATTTGTTCTTTGGGTGTTGAGTTTGATAAGTTTTTTATAGATTTTGGATACTAGCCCTTTATCTGATATGTCATTTGCAAATATCTTCTCCCATTCTGTTGATTGTCTTTTGGTTTTGTTGGCTGTTTCTTTCTCTGTGCAAAAGCTTTTGATCTTGATGAAGTCCCAATACTTCTTCTTTTTTTTTTTTTCCTTCTTTCCTTTGGCTTTGGTGATGTTTCTAGGAAGACGTTGCTGCAGCTGAGGATGAAGAAGTTGTTGTCTGTGTTCTTCTCAAGAATTTTAATGGATTCTTGTCCCACATTGAGGTATTTCATCCATTTTGAGTCTATTTTTGTGTGTGATGTAGGGAAATGGTCCAGTTTCATTCTTCTGCATGTGGCTGTCCAATTTTCCCAACACCATTTGCTGAAAAGACTGTCTTTTTTCCATAGGACATTCTTTCCTGGTTTGTTGAAGATGAGGGTCTATTTCTGGACTCTCTATTCCGTTCCGTTGATCTATGTGCCTGTTTTGCGTCAGTACCATATTGGCTTGATGATTACAGCTTTGTAATAGAGCTTGAAGTCTGGAATTGTGATGATGCCAACTTTGGTTTTCTTTTTCAACATTCCTCTGGCTATTTGGGGTCTTTTCTGGTTTCATATAAATTTTAGGATTATTTGTTCCATTTCTTTGAAAAACACTGACAATATTTTGATAGGGATTGCATTAAATGTGTAGATGCTCTAGGTAGCATAGACATTTTCACAATATCTGTTCTTCTAATCCATGAACATTGAACATTTTTCCATTTCTTTGTCTCTTTCTTAATTTCTTTCATGAGTACTTTATAGTTTTTTGAGTACAAATTCTTTGCCTCTTTGGTTAGATTTACCCCTAGATATCTTATGGTTTGGGGTGCAATTGTAAATGGGATTGACTCCTTAATTTCTCTTTCTTTTGTCTTGCTGCTGGTGTATAGATGTGCAACTGATTTTTGTGTGTTGATTTTATAACCTGACACTTTACTGTATTCCTGTGTGAGTTCTTACAGTTTTGGAGTGGAGTCTTTTGGGTTTTCCACATAAAGTATCATATCATCTGCAAAGAGTAAGAGTTGGACTTCTTTGCTGATTCAGGTGCCTTTTATTTCTTTTTGTAGTCTGATTGCTGAGACTAGGACTTATAGTGCTATGTTGAATAGCAGTGGTGATAGTGGACAACCCTGCTATGTTCCTGGCCTTAGAGGGAAAAGCTCTCAGGTTTTCCCCATTGAGAATGATATTTGCTATGAGTTGTTCATGGATGGCTTTTTATGATATTGAGATATGTACCCTCTATCCCTACCCTGTGAAGAGTTTTAATTAAGAAAGGATTCTGTACTTTGTCAAATGCTTTTTCAGCATCTGCTGAAAGGATCATATGGTTTTTGTTCTTTATTTTATTAATGCACTGTATCATATTAATTGATTTGCAGATGTTGAACCAATCTTGCGTCCAGGAATAAATCCCACTTGGTTGTGGTGAATAATCCTTTTAATGTACTGTCTCTCTCTATATATATGATTAGACTGGTGAATAGAACAGAGGCATACACTTGATTTTGGGTGTGTTTTGGTCTGTTAGAAGAAACTGCTTCTTAAAATTTTAAAGAAAGAAAAAGTCATATATGTACAAAAATAAGGGTATATGCAATGAAGGGATGGAATATAACTGTAAAGATGAAAATTAAAAAGGATTCTAAAGAAGGAATTGATAAGAAGTTGGTTGAAAAAATAAAAAAGAAAAAAAAAGATCTAAGCATGTAATGAGGTTGGAGATTAGAAAAAAGCCATGTGCTAGGTTTACAGTATATTTTTATCTATTAGAAGAAACTGTATCCCAAAATTTTAAAGAAAGAAAAGCCTATATGTATATAAAAAATAAGCTTAAATACAATGAGGGGATAGAATATGAGTAAAACAATGAAAATTTTAAAAGATTTTTTAAAGTACTGATAAGATAAAATAGTTAAAAAAAATTAAAATAGGAAAGAGAAAAAATTTTAAAAAAATAGAATAAGGAAAAAATAAAATTAAAAAAATTTAACTGAAAGACTAAACAATCATGGAGGAAAAAGCCATGAATTCTATGTGGTGCATTCCCTGGAGTTCCGCAGTTCTCATCGATCAGTGAACCTGATCTCAGCTGGATGTTCTCAATGATCTTCTGGGCAATGGTCAGTTGCATTGATTCTCAAATGTCTTTACCTGAGGTGGAACTGCCCTGCCCTTGCCAGGGGTCAGGCTAAGCAATCTGCTCTGGTTCACTCCCAGGAGCTTTTGTTCCCTGAAAGCTTTCCATAGAGCTTTGGAAGTGGAGAATGAAGATGGCGGCCTCCCAGTCTCCAGCCCAGAGGAGCCAAGAGCTCAGGCACCACTTCTCAGTGCACTCTCAGAGTAAAGCAGTCAATCACATCTGTCTCCCTGGTCTCCGGCCACATTCCCTGCTCACCTTGCCTGTGACTGAGTTTCTATCTCCGGCTGAGTTTCTATCTCTGGCTCTCGGCTCCATTTGGAGTCTCCAAATCCAGCAGATTCCCACAGCATGCTCTTGTGCCTTTCATCCTGATGGAGGTAGGAGGAGCACTCCTGGGATCTGCCACCTGTGGAGTCCCTGCTCGAAGAACAGTGGCCCAACTGTGCCTCAGATCAGTTTAAGGTAAGCCTGACCTGAGAGCCCACTCCTTGGCTCCATCTGTGCAGCAAGCTTCCTCTGCCACATTCAGGCACCCCACGTCCTTCTGTGAACCTGCGGGTCCTGAGACCACATTGTCAAGTGAGGGTTCCTTCCCCTGCTTAGCCTCTGGGACGATGACCCTCAGTGGAGCAGACTTCTAAAGGTTCAAATTTTGTGTTCCACTTCTCTACTGCTGCCCAGGAGCTGGCCCCTCCCCCTGCAGTCTGTCTTCCCAAATGTCTCCTCAGATTCACTTCTCTGTGCATCCTACCTTCCAGAAAATGGTCACTTTTTTGTTCCTAGAATTGCCACTCTTCTTCTCTTCAGTATCTTGCTGAGTCTGTAGGTGTTCTGACTGGTTTGACAACCATCTAGCTGAACTCCTGGAACCTGATGATATCTAGGTCTTCTACTGCTCCACCATCTTGCTCCTCCCTCTCTTAAGCCTTGTTCTTAAATACCACAGTTTACTGAGGCAACATGGAATTCCTTTGCAGCCCTCCTCTTAGGGAGCTCTGTTTGGTCTTAAGGTGTAGCAATCCATCAGATCAAATATCAAAGATTCAGTTATATATCTACTTAACTCATCACCCTCTACAAAAATGATTTTCTATGGCAATGCCACTACCTAATTAGGAACTCATTTTCTTTCCTGGGTTAAGTTTCAAAGTTATTGCTGTTGAAATCATTTGTAATACTAAAGGTCTCTCTAGTATGTTTGAACAAGTTATAAAATTTACTCACAAATTCTTCCTACAAATAAATTATCAAGTTCTTTTCAATATTTAGAACATTGTGTCATACATTTCCAAAATTTACTTAGTCTGAATGTTTAAAGCAATAAATGATTCTGTAATTAAAAATGTCTTATGAACTGTTCTTGCGTTATTCCTAAAAAAAGTCTATTTCAATAAAATTATCTACACTGAACAAATCATTCTTCCAATATCCAAACATTTTCTAATTAAAATCCCTCCATATATAATGCTTTTCTCTTACTTTCTGTTGATTCATTGGGTTTGTGCTATGAAGCCCATTCATTGAATAAAATATTAGCCCATGGGCTTATTTCAGTGAATTCTTCATCTTCTGAAATGCAATATCTTATCTTTAATATTCAAACAGCATTTAAACTGTATTTATTATTATTAACCTTTTTGAGTATGTTTTTAATTTAAAAAGTTCAGTTATAACTTTCTCAAAACCAAAACCAAATACCAACCTACATGTCTCCATCCCTTGGATAATGTTCATTATAGTCTGTAGGGAGTTGCTGAGTAGAAGTTGATATTTTTTTTGAAGAGTTTATTTATTTATTAGAGAGAGAGAGTGAATTAGAGAGAGCAATAGCAAGGTGAAGGGCAGGGGAGAAGCAGACTGCTGAGCAGGGAGTCCAACGTGAGATTTGATCCTGGGACTCTGGGATCATAACTTGGAGCCGAAGACAGATGCCTAAACCAACTGAGCTATTCAGGTGTTCCAAAGTTGTTGTTTTTATGGTTGATAGATTGATCCTTCTTCCAGTGTTTTACAGAGAGATGCCTGTTTTACTGAAAGGTTACTAATATATAGGGATAAGGAAAATATGACCCTGAGAAATGCAGCACAGTGGCTATAAGGTAATTGACAATAGCATCAAAATGCAAATTAAAATACTTGAGTTCTAGCTTTAGTTCTACCCATAAACTATGATTTACCTCTTTTTTTGTTTGGCAAAAACCTCAAATGTCATTTACTGATATATGATTTTATTATTCTACAAATAGATTCTCCTTATAGTGCTTTTAGCTCTCAAATTTCTTTGTTTTAAAAATCACCTATTTCTTGGGGACCTGTGTGGCTCAGTTTGTTAAATCACTAGCTCTTGATTTTGCCTCAGGTCATGTTCACAGGGTGGTGGGATTGAGCCCAACCTCAGGCCCCACTCTCAGCTGGGTGTCTGCTTAAGATTCTCTCCCTTTCCCTCTGCCTTCCCTTCTTTTTCAAATAAATAAATGCATCTTTTAAAAAATCAACTTTTCCATGTGTAAAATATCATGAATTTCTCATTTCATTACATAAACTTACTCTTTTGTTCATTTTTACAAGAAGACTGATTCATAATCATCTCAATTTATATATATATATATATATAAATGTGTGTTATATATATTCATTTTCTCACTCATAATTGCTTACTATGTACTTATTATGTTTGATATTATTACTTATTTTATTATCCCATAGGAAATCATGCTATTCATCTCGATGTCTATTAATGCTTTTGATTGAAATAACTACAATGGGAAAATTAGTAAATAAAACATGAGTTTCCCCACTGTTTCCTTAAAACAACTTTCATAGCAAAGTTTAGACAAAAATAAATATTATTACTGTAGGACAAATTAAGTTAATTTAAAAAGTGTGAGCTCTGAGGTTGAAAATATTCATAGCAGCAATGTCCACAACAGCAAAACTGTGGGAAGAGCTGAGATGTCTATCAACAGATGAATGGAAAAAGAATATATGGTGAATATATACATACATACATATATACATATATACATATATACATACATATATATATATATGAATATTACTCAGCATCAGAAAGGATGAATATGGGGTGCCTGAGTGGCTCAGTTGGTTAAGCAACTGCCTTCGGCTCAGGTCATGATCCTGGAGACCCGGGATCGAGCCCCGCATCAGGCTGCCTGCTTGGCGGGAAGCCTGCGTTTCCCTCTCTCACTCCCCTCGCTTGTGTTCCCTCTCTCGCTGTGTTTCTCTCTGCCAAATAAATAAATAAAATCTTAAAAAAAAAAGAAAGGATGAATACTTACCATTTACATGACATGGATGGTACTGGACAGTATTATGCTAAACAAAATAAATCAATCAGAAAAAGACAATTATCATATGGCTTCACTCATATGTGGAATGTAAGAAACAGCAGAGAGGATCATAGGGGAAGGGAGGGAAAACTGAATGGGAAGTCATCAGAGGGGAGAAAAACCACAAAAGACCCTTAACTATAGGAAACACTACCAAGAACAAAAAACAAAAACAAAACAAAACAAAACAACAACAACAAAAAACAAAAACTGTGAGCTCTGTATCCTGTCTTAAAGGTCTTATACATGGTCCCAAATAGAAAGAGCTGTGCTTAGAAATAAATTGTACCTTAAATGCAACCTAAAAGAAAACAATCAGCAGAGTGAAGGATACCTGTAATTTACCCCACATGGTCTTATGCAGATAAAGTATTAAGTACTGACAACCAAAAGTTTCTATTTTCCAAACCTTCAAATGAACAGTCACTGCCTGTTCATTACTTGCTGGTTTCCAATCAGAATTTATAGAACTACAAACATGTTTAACAAAGGCAAAGACTGGTAAAATCCAGTAACTTTCTCTACCTAAAAAAGCCACATTTCCTCAAGTTGAACATTCTTTAATGTTTTTCCTTCCCACATTTCCATACCATAATAACACTTCCATGTTGCTGCTCTTTCTTTGGTTAAAAATTACTCCCAATTTAGCATTATCCATGAATTTAATTAGTATATGCAATATTGCTTTACATATTATTAATTGGGAGGTAAAAACAGGAAACAGCTGTGGCAGAACAACTATTTTAAGAATGCTTAAACTTATCAACATCCTAATTCATTAATAATTTTAAAAAGGAACTGTAGAGAGCTAAAATATGAAAATATTCTATATCAGTTTTTAAATGTGGTCCAAGTGTGTATAAAGTATAAGTGTGGCTCTTAATGATTCAATAAAGTGGAAATACTGCTCTTAAAAATACATATTCAATTTTCAAAGGATAAATTAAGGAAAAAAATCAAGAAGGAAAATTAGAATGTAATTATAGAGTCCAGAACTTTTTTAAAAACTCAAAGATGATGTCTCATAACATAATTTGTCCTGTTCTGGAAAAATATCCTTGATGTTCTTGAGAAAAACAAAAGTATATAGTGGGAGACAGAAAAAAGCCAAATCACATATCATGGACTCTTAAAACTAAGAATACGGGTCAGGTAAATGTTCATATTGTCAGTCAAATTTGACTTTTTTTTTTTTTTTTAATGAAAGGGAATTTTATATGATGAGACCTTCATATGGAAAATGTGTGAAATTGCAACACTTAAAACTGGGTATTTATTTCATGAATAACCCCTTATTTTCCTTAACTATAGTATAGTCCTTCTACTCCCACCCATAACTCAATTTTTCTCTTCAGTATAAGAACATTTAATTAAGAAAATTTTAAAAAACAAAAACAAAAAGCATGCAAGAACGCCCTGATAATTATCATGGGAATTTATTTTCCAAATGTAAAATGAAGAGTTTTGAGCACACTGGCATCACTAAGAGTTTAAAATACTTAGAGAGAGCAGCTGTCATTGATGATGCTAGCAAGCAACTATTGCAATATCAGAACCCAAACTCCTCAGTTAATTTACCAATCCCCTAAGTAGGTGAAACCATTCATGAGTGCCTTCCATCTGTTCCAACAGATCCCTGTGTTTGTTATTTTTTAGATGGGTGCACACCATCCAACTGTGACACAAACTCACAAATCAGCTGTCGGGTAATTGTGAAGACAAAGGCATAGGAAAGTAATCTCAACTTTGAAAACACTCTTGCTCATAAAAATGGACACAGAAACAAACTGAGGGAGGGGGGTGGAGGGATGGGACAGCCTGGTGGTGGGTACTGGGGACACCTAAAGCGTGGAGCACTGGGTGTGGGGAATGGAGAATGAATCTTGGAACACTGGGGAAAAAAACATTTAGTAACAATAAAAAAAAATATCAGAATTAAACCTTTTATTACTACATGCTGTGGCTTATAATTTATCTTATATAAACTCCCTTATTAGCAAGCTGTGTATTACAATTACTGCAATCCACTATTGATAAATAACTGATTATTTGACCCAACACATTCCTCATGATTTATTAAATTTCACTGAGCTCTACAAAATAAGGCACAGCTATAAATGGAGAGAATATCCTTTTTTATATCTATTTTAAAAATCACAATTTTGTAAAATTATAAATGGTCTTTATTGTTTGTCAAGGACAAATGAATAATTGTGGTAAGAAGATAGGAGATATATAGTTACAGTAAAACATAGAATCACAGAAATGAAATGGTGCCCCAGTTGAGATCAGTTTTGAGGAGGTCATCAAAGACAATTGATCCATAATGCTGTCTTTGCATCTTTGAAGATTCTTATGCAAATTAACCATTATTAAATTTCCAGTTAGATATATCTTGGCTCTTTAACACTATCGATTATTCCTAGCAAAGTTAGTTATTACCAACTTTCACTTCTAATTATTGTCAATGTTACCCCATAATTATTTGATTTCTGTGCAAAATTGGTTTAACTTAATCACATACTGCCTTGTATAGCTCCTTTCATAAATGGAAATTTGTTTTTGTAATTACATTGCATACTTTGGTCATAAAAGCATTGCTGTTTATGATTAAATTAAAATATGTTGACAAAAAAAAAGTGAGCGTCAACCCTGGCTCATACACTTACTCTGCACTTGACCTATTATTTATCTTCTCTTGGCTTTAGTCTTCTCAGATGAAACTACTACAGTTAATATTATGCACCACTAAGTATGAAAAAGACTGAATCAGATAGAGTGTAAAGCATCTGTTACAGTGTCTTAAACACAGTAGCCACTCAAAAATAGCTCTTATTCTGTGGATGATATGAAGGAAATTTTAGCTTAGGACGTTATTCAAAAATCGTCCAAGTGCATTCTATGGTACATTTCAGTATTTCCTGCTTCAGAACACTCACAAGAATGCTGTATAAAGAGGATAGTTAATTTAAATGATGCTAACAAACCTGTTTTCCAATACTGACATATGGGGACTGAGAGATATGCAGTTCCTCTGGATAGTCCCACCATTCAGGATGCCCCACTACCACTGTGCCTTCCTCTTATTCCCTGACTAAATATGGTGATGCTTCTCATGTCCAGGAGTTCATAAATACCACAATTCTATGGGTTTCTATAACCTTTTGAAAGTGCCTCTTTGTGAAACTCTCCTCACAAGTTGAGTTTGTCTCCATATTCTCACCTCAATTAAATGTGTCAAGTTCTCTGCCTTGCCAGGACTCTGACAAATATCCAGCATATGTCACTGGGGTTATTTCAGTGTCTTTTTCTTTGCTTTTTTCATTCTTTTTTTTTCTCTTTTTTTTAAGATTTCATTTATTTATTTGACAGAGAGAGAGATTACAAGTAGGCAGAGAGGCAGGCAGAGAGAGAGGAGGAAGCGGGCTCCCTGCCAAACAGAGAGCCCGATGTGGGGTTCAATCCCAGGACCCTGAGATCATGACCTGAGCCAAAGGCAGAGGCTTTATCCCACTGAGCCACCCAGGTGCCCTTTTCTTTTCTTTTCTTTTGGGAAGCAGGGGGTGAATGTGTGTGTGTTAATTATTTTATTTCAAGTTGTGCCCAAGTAAAAATTCTATACTCCATGAAACCACCAGGGTAATTTATTTAAATTGCAATCCTGACTGAATATTTCTTTTATGGAAAATCTTGACATGACACAACATCTTTTCCTAAAAGAAAAAGACATCTATTCCCTTTCTTCTTGATATACTAATTGATATGAATCAACGTGATGTTCAGAGTGACATCTAGAAGATGCAGTTCTCTCTATCTGTATTATGACTGAGAGTTAACATATCCCTGAGGGGTTAGAAGGAAGACAACCCAAAAAACTGTAAATGTATATAATTGTCCATTTCATTTGATTGCTGTTTTTGATCTCTTTTCTTATAGGAGTGGAGACTAATTTATTTCCCAAATCTAGAAAAAATATGATATATGACACAGCAGCTGCAATTGAGACTACAATTTGATTAACTTTGGGATAGTCTATTGTCAGTCTTCTGGATCAATCTGGTTTCTGCAGGGGCCAGATGGTATATTTATCAGAAAATGTTGAGGGCCACCATCTCTGTATCCTTTAGAATCTAGAGGATATACTGATGTTTGCCATCTCATCCCATGATATGATACTGCTTTTGATTTTTTATCTTGGAGGTCAGTTACAGAAAATTCCCTTTGGTATCACCTTTTCTGAGAGTGCTTATGCTATAAGGATACTGATTTGGGAATTTCAACAATTCAGTACTAGGTATGTCAAATTCCACTGTTCACCGAATCATGTGAAGGAATATATTTATTTATTACCTGGTGTCTCCAGTCAAATAGGGTATGATGGTGATTCTTCAAATCTCCAGGTATTCATGTCAAGTTGGACCCTCTGAAAAATAATTCTCTAAAGTATGAGTATTCTACTTTACCCAAAGCAGTCACCTATCCAAGTCAATGACCACAGCTGTCTTTGAGGCAAGGTCTGCAGGAACCATTAGCATGTGCTATCACAGTGGTGTTACAAGTTCCTTCTTCCTGGAGATCTGGACTCCTTTTTCATAAGAGGCTTCTGGGTTTAAAAATGAGCCTAGATATGGAATCTGGACATATAATCGCAACTTCTTAGGGAAAAACAACCAAAGGCTATCTCTCCGATTTCCCCTAAAGTTTAAACTAGTATTTTGTTTTCAAATACCTATATATTTTGCTCTTATGGGGACTGTGTTCTGCTTACTATCTTCATTAAAGATCTGTGAGTTAGACAGGCCTCTTGACTACTAATTCAAACCTTTGCTATTTACAAAAATTGCATCATTCTTGCTTCAGGTAGGTAAGCACACTTCTAGACCTCTTCAGTTTGGGGGTTCTATCATCTCTATTTCTATTATTGTTCCTAGTTCCATAAGTGCCTCTCCTACAATCAACCCTGGTCTACCAAGGAGAGCAACTAAAGAACATTTTCATATTGTTGGTGACAATCTTATAAGCATGTTTATTATGGTCTTGGCAAATGTTGAATCCTTCAGGCCTTCCTGAGGAATGTAATCATCTGGTGAGGTTTACTGCCTTACATATTATAACCACTCAAGCAGTTCCGCTTTCTCAAGACTTTGAATTTTTTCTTCTATTCTCTGCAATGGGAATTGGGCATTTTGCCTCCACTTAGCATGCTCATTGCTTTTTCCAGCTTCCAGGAGCTATCCTTGTAGCCATTTCACATTTCACACCATCCTCTAGGGTTCTTGACAGGATATTAAAATGTATATCCTCAAAAATTTCTCCTAAATAAATTCCACCTTATTCAATCTTACATTTTGACCCTCGTATCAAGAATTCTTAGAATTAAGTTATATTTGTACTCCCTCAGCTGCTGCTGGTACATGCTGATTAGGTCCTTTGAGACATCATCCCCTTCCTTTCTTAAGAGGCTCAGCAAATTCCCTACTGGATTATACCACAACTTAATATTAGAATATACCTAGTATGCAGCAGGGAAGGATGGGGTTTTTCCTAAGGGGGACTGTGCCTCTTTGTAACCTTTAAGTTCATATAGAGTGCTAACTCTTGGCACAAGTAGCCACATAAGTTTACCCATCTAAGTTATTAGGGCCCCACTGTTTTCTAAATTTTCTTTTGATACTGGCATAACAGGCTTATGGGCACTTGGCTGGGAACTAACCATGTCTAGAGTTTAAACACTTTAACTAGCAAGTTCTAGGCCTGTTTTATGTCATTCTCTATATCCTTGCTATAGGAGACAATTTTAATCTTTGTGAAGGAGAATCTACTTCTATTTTTCTCTTAATCAAGTTGAACTGTATTTTTTTCTAAACATTTTTGAGTTGCTAAAGATAGAAACTATATGAAATTTTCCATATTTTAAATTCTATTCACATACATACAAATCTTAAATGGAATGTCTATGGCCATATTTAGATAGTAGTTTTGTGATTTTGTTTTCTATTTATTATTTTGTCAGTTACAAGAAATCAATGTTATCCTCTGAAAAATAAAGTTTTAAAGTCATAAAACATCATCTTGAATTGGTTGTAGAACATGGTAGAATCATTAGGAAATCTTACTGATTCACCTCGGTGGAGGGGAAAGGAGAGCTTGATTATATCCAGGAGAAATGTCTAGCTATAAAGGTAAAATGAAAGAACATAAGGTCACATGAAAGTATAGGAAAGATCAGGCTGGTCGATAATAAAAGAGTAACTTCAAGGTAATTAGTATAGTGACATAGTATTTTGAGATAAATTGGGGATTAGACTGGTGTGAAGATAGTAAATAAGGAAATGTTTCCAGGTATTTACTGAGTACTTCATATGTTCCATATACTCTTGTAGGATGGAGCAGGAAATAAATATACATACCTCCTCAGGTAGATTATATTTTTGTGTGTGGAGGTAGGAGGGCTGGGGGGCAGGTGAGAGAAATAAATAAAATAACACATTTTCTCTAGGAGGAAATAGGTCTTTGAACCACTGATTTTTTATTTGTGTGGAATATCTTTTTAAATTTTTTTAAAAAATCTTATTTATTTATTTATTTATTATTTACTTATTTATTTTTATTTTTATTTATTTATTTGACAGAGAGAGATCACAAATAGGAAGAGAGAGAGAAGGAAGCAGATTCCCCGCTGAGCAGACAGCCCACACGGGCCTTTATCCCAGGACCCTGAAACCATGACCTGAGCTGAAGGCAGAGGCTCAATCCACTGAGCCATCCAGGCATCTTTTTCCCCTTCTCACTTATTATCAAACTTTCCAGCACTCTATATTTAAGAGAATAATCTTATAAGCAGCTTATATTTAGTTTGCAAGCCATTCCTATCTTTGTATAAATGCTTTTATATTTGGGTTAAATCTGCCATATCAATATTCATTTTCTATTTTACTCATGTTTCTGTTCCCCTCTTCACTTTTCCTGCTTTCTTTTTGATCAATCAATTCCATTCTTCCACCTGTATATTTGCTATTCATTTATTGGTTACTGAAAGACAACAACAAACCTTTGACAGTCTACTTGGCCTTGGTACTTTTGCCATTTTTTTAAAAGATGTTATTTATTTATTTATTTGTTTAGAGAGAATAGGGGGAGAGAAAAGAGAAAGGAGGAGAGATGATCCTAAGCAGGCTCTGTGCTGAGTGCAGAGTTTGACAGGGCTGGATCTCAGAACCCCGAGATCATGACCTTAGCCAAAATCAAGAGTTGGAAGCTTAACCAACTGAGACACCCATGTGCCCCAAGTACTTTTGCCATTTTCTGGATAATTTAAGAACCTTAAAACATGATATTCCATTTATCCCTTGCATACTTTTTGTGCTATTATTGGCATATTCAGTATTTTAATGCCACATATGGTTTAAGTCCCACAGTGTTTTTCCTTGTGTTGTTTTAAAATTCAATAGTAATTGAGGTTTCTCACATTTTTACACTTTTTGGTGACTTCCACTACATCTGCCATTATCAGGTTCTTATTTGAGAACATTATCCTTCTATTTAATGTAGTTTTTTTTTTATCTTATGGCAGGTTTTCCTATAAATTAAGTCTCTTAAATTTTGTTTATTTTTAAAAGTGCATTTATTTCAGCTTTGTATTTCAGGGTACATTCATTGCATGCAGTGTGCTATATCAGCATTTAATTTTTGTCAGCATACTAAAGATCTGATTCCACTTTGTTTTGGTGGTAATCATTTCTTGAGAAGCCAGCTCCCAGCCTATTTGTTATGATTTAGGAGATTAAGTATTTGTTTCTAGCTATTTTTAAGATTTTTCTTTTCCTGAGCACCTAGGTGGTTCAGTTGGTTAAGCGACTGCCTTCAGCTCAGGTCATGATCCCAGAGACCTGGAATAGAGCCCTACATCGGGCTCCCTGCTCGGCGGGAGGCCTGCTTCTCCCTCTTTCACTCCCCCTGGTTGTGTTCCCCCTATAGCTGTATTTCTGTCTGTCAAATAAATAAAGAAAGAAAAATAAAAAAACAACAACAAAAAAAGAAAAATCTTTTTCTTTTCCTTTGGTTTTACAATAATGTGCATTTGGTATGCTTATCTTTGTATTTATATTGCTTTGTAATTATATTGGTTGACAGAGTTTAACTGTAATCTGTGGTTTCATTTCTTTTTTATGCAACTTTGAAAAATTCTGTGACAGTATTACATCACCACTATTTCTTTTTGTTTTTTTCCTTTTCTATTGTAAGGCATCATTTGTGTGTGTGTGTGTGTGTGTGTGTGTGTGTGTGTGTGTATAAATACCTATCCCATCAGTCTCTTATCTTGTCTTCTATATTTTTCTTCCTATTTCTGTATGTACTTCAGTTTTAATATTTTCTACTGTTATTCTGGGTTTTCTGACCTATTAAACTTATCCAGCAGATCCTTAATTTCCTTTCTTGTTTTATGCCTCTCTATAATCTTTGTTGGCTCTATTTTATATATTACATTGACTTAATGTTTTCCTCTAATTTCTTACTTTTTTTTAAGATTTTATTTATTTATTTGACAGAGAGAAACACAGCCAGAGAGGGAATACAAGCAGGGGGAGTGAGAGAGGGAGAAAGCAGGCTTCCCGCTGAGCAGGGAGCCCGATGTGGGGCTCGATCCCGGGTCTCCAGGATCATGACCTGAGCCGAAGGCAGTTGCTCAACCAACTGAGCCACCCAGGTGCCCCTCCTCTAATTTCTTGATTGTATATAGTATACATGTCATAGAGCCATGTTATATAAACTCTGTCTTTCTTACCAAGTAGAACTTGTTCAAGCCCTTGTCTTCCACTTTTTGTTCACCTTCTACTCCTTGTTATAAGTATTGAAAAAATACAAGAGAACATTGCTTCCTTTTTTTATAAAATCATGGCTCCCCAAGTCCCCACTGCCTTGCTACTCTTTGGTGACTTTAAACATCAGTTTCAAATATCATATCCATCATTTACAGTTCAATATCTCTCTAGGATTGTCAGTCTGATACAAACTGCTTCATCCTCACAAGGAACAGAATATTACAACTGATGCCTTAAGGATGAAGAAAAAAAAAGGAGGCAATGTGGCAATTTGAGGAAAAAGCATACTATATAGAAGGAAAAGTGAATACAAGAACAGTGGGTTAGCAAAAACTGTTGTCTGATCTAAGGCAATGAGGAAAGCCATTATGGCTAGAACAGAATTGATAACTCATGGTAGATGAATTTAGAGAAGTAAGTTTATAGATTTTATGTTAATAAGACTTTATTCTTCATGTATTATTAAACTATTGGTAGTTTAAAGGGGAGTATTATTTGATCTAATTCACATTTAGAAAAGATCAATGGCCTTTTTTTTTTTTATCCATGATGGAGTAACAGTGACTGAAGTTAATCTATGGACCAAAACAACCATAAAATAGATAGAATATATGAATCAAAAGTTTTTAATACATTGGGCATTAGGCACTTAGGGATAGTAATCCCTGAAAGATAAGAAACAAAGGACATGAGCCCTACAATTGCTGCAGCTTACTGTTCCAGAGAGAATATCCAGGCTATGGCAAGAGGAAGGGCCAGAACCCCCAGAAACAATTTGCTCCATTCTACAATCAGAAATACACTATAAAAGAAGTACTGAGGACTGTAGTTTACAGTAGCCAAGTTGGCATATCCAAAAACCATCGCACAATACTGCATATATATAATATTGCCAAAAATACAAACTCATCTATGGTGACAAAAAGTAGATGGGTAGTTGCCTGTGGATTCTGATATGAGATGCTGGAATGCAGGATTTAGTGTAAAAAATGGGCACATGGAACTTTTTTTTGAGTGATACATATGTACATTAACTTGACTGTGGCGATAGTTTCACAGGTGTATACGTTTATCAAAACTTAAATTGTATCTTTAAGTGCAATTTCTTGTATTTAAATCATGCTTCAATAAAGCTATAAAAAAGATATATTTCTAGCTGGTAAATCTCTAGGTTGTTGGCAAAAGAAAGAATAAACAGATCAACTGAAAGTTTTTGCAGTAGTTTAAATAATAAAGAATGGTTTTGACAAGGCTTCAAGCCATGAAAATGGTAACAAACCTAGACTTGGGATTGACTTTGGAAATTGGGGAAAATTATGAGAAGTTTTAGAGAAATATATGGCTCTCTATTCAACAGATACTTATTTAGAGCCTATTTTGCGCCAACCGAGACAAAGACACTGGTAATACAGAGTCTGCCATAACTTTCTAGGGACTTTGGCAAGTTCATAGGGCACAGTAGGTTTTTATCAGACTGCAGAGGAAGCAGGTCAGGGAACATGGTTTCCCACACCGATATAAGCCAAATGTGAGAGAAAAAGAAGAAACTATTTGGAAGAGTTCTAAGGGAGACTCTATTTCCCAGAACTAGCTAGGATCCACTTAAGACAATGAGGCGATTTTTTTATATATATAATGTTGAGGATGTAGTAATTTTATTGATCACAAAGAGAAGTTCAAAAGGACATAATAAAACACTTTAACAGAAAGAAATGGGATATTAGGGGTGTCTGGGTGACTCAGTCATTAAGTGTCTGCCTTCAGCTCAGGTCATGATATCAGGGTCCTGTGATCAAGTCCCACGTTGGACTCTCTGCTCAGCGGGGAGCCTGCTTCTCCCTCTCCCACTCCTTTTACTTGTGTTTCCTCTCTCACTGTGTGTCTTTCTCTCTGTGTCAAATGAACAAATAAAATCTTGAAAAAAAAAGTGAGATTTTATCTTAGAAGAGAAGTACAGATTATTAGGAATAAAGAGACAGAGATAGAAGATAAATGAAGGACTTTGGGAAAAAAAAAAAACAACAAAAACTTATCTATCGTCCACAAAAACAAAAGGAATTAAAATAGGTAAAATAACACTAAAAGTAATATTTTTTTTCTGTAAGATATGTCTTTCAGCGTATGCAAAGTCATACTCAGGTCCATGGTAAATTTTCAAGTCAAAGAAAGAAAAGAGTGAATAATATATGTAAGACCCCCTTCTCTAAATCTTAAATAAATATCAGTAAAAACCATATGCAAAATACAAAGAATAATCCATATCATCAATCTATTTTCCATGCCCTTGATTTGATAGCTTCTGACAATAATCTTGAATTACCTTCTGAGTTTCCAATATATGTGTTCAATTACCCTTATCTATATTTAGAACTAGCCTGTTGATATCATTCACTTTAAAGAGTTTCTGCCTGCAGAACTCTCTTGTCAGTATATCATGGATTTTCATACTTAGTTTTTATACTTTTTTTACTGGATATAATAAATTAGTTGTATTGTTTTATTCACACATGACTGCATTGCAATTCAAAGACCTTGGCAGCATTTTAGAATTACAATGAAATCATCATGGGGACCAGATATTCATTGCCTTTTTCTTCAAACTGTCACTAAGCCATACCAAGTAGAATAGGAGAATACACATAAATACATATATTGAATATAAACTTATTTTATATTAAGTATGTGGGGTTGCAGGAAAAATGGTGAACTAGCACTGGAGAATAAGAGCTTAAGCAAGAAACAAAAATAAACATTTTTTAAAGTCTAAAAGGTCAAATTACAAATCTTACTATGTTGTATATAATTTATAACCTTAGTATAAAAGAACATAATTACTTCCTTTCAGAAATAAAGATAATGATAGTCAAACTTTTGCAACTTACTTTGCAAATAGGTATAGACAGTGGGAATTTAGAAAATGCATCCTATGGTTCTTAGAAATAACTGAGTGACAGGATATTGTGAGATGATCATTTCTCAGAGATAGTTAAACAAACTACTCTGATAATACTAAAGCTAGAGAATGAGATAATTCTTTTATAATTATTACTTTTTAAAGTGCAAAAACAGGAATGTTTATATTTTTTGTAAAATTAGTAGGATAGTTAAATTTTATTTTGTGGATTGAAGAGAGAAAAAAATAACACTACAAAATAATGATGCACATCCATTCATCCATTCCAGAAAAATTACAAAGTTCTTAAAGAATCCAGTTATAACACATACAGTGTATTTTGGTTCTATCTGCACACAACCAATTACTAAAAAGAACTGCCATCTGTCTAGGACGTCGTAATGTCCATATATCCTCAGAAATGTCAGCTCACCTCCATTCTACCAATTAATTGTATAAATTTAACTGCCATAATTATCAGCCCTACCTGGTGCTATAATTGTCAAACTTGTATTTATGTTCCTTTTCCATTTTTGAGCTCTGCACTCCCTTCCAGGAATTAGAAAAATATATGACCTCATTCTGCATAGGAGAATCCAGATATTATATTAAATCTTTTATAAGATATCAAGAAAATAATGGATCAAGTTATTATGTTTGTCAATTAAATTAAACCAATGAATGTAATTGCTAAATTTAATCATCACTGTTTGAAAGGCTATGGAGAACTTAATTATGAGGAACCACTTAGTGGTTGAAAGAAAAATAGTATAACTTACAACTAATATAAAGCTTTGATCATGCATGTAAAGGTTAGATACATAAAGTTATGTAAATCATACCTGGACTCACTGGGATGAAGAAAATTTGAACATATCTCCCTTTGTAGATTATCTTAATATGGATTTTAAAAAATGAAACAATTTCATCTGGTCCTATGTAATATTGAAATAACATAATATTGGAAATAAATTCTGTTTTGCAGCAATTTTTTTTTTAAACTTGTGAATAGAAATCACTGTGATGATTTGGTAAAAAATTGGTGGCTTTGCAATACTGTCATTGTTGGACTAGATTCCACTATTTAATAAATGTTGCTGGACATCACTGTCCTTCATTCATATTGCTTCAGATAATTAGATAATGTTTGGAAATCCAAAAATTTGCACATCCTTATAAAGAACATAAGAGAACTATTGAATATTTTGCTTTGCCTGGGGATATCCTTGTCATTTGCTCTTTGACAATAACTCTTTAATCTGTGAAATATATTTTGCAAATTGTGATTATATGAGCATGCTATAACCAGATTTAGGATTTTCTAGTGCCAGGAATAATTTAAATACCTATAAAAATAAATAACAAAGCTTAAGAAATTCAATGATATTTCTATCTTACATTTGCCTTTGGCTTTTTCTTAAGCTTTCTGCATTTTATCTCTTTTAGATAGAATTTTATCAGTTTATTACTACTAGAAATAAAAATGGAAAAGTATACTTTTATTTTTAAATTTTAAATTTTAAAAATATACTTTTATTTTATATATAAAATATATATTTTTAAATTATATTGTTTGTAAATGATGGTCAGGAACTATGAAGAAAGATGTGGCAACTAGGTCATGTGGGAAAAGATTGAGTAGGGATAGGTAATTTTTAAACTAAACTAAAACAAGGTATCTAGTCTTATCCAGACATTTGAATCCATCCAAGAAGAATCTTAGCAGCAGAGGCCTGAAACTGTATGCATTATCCAAATAGCGATTACTAATAACAATTCATGATATCTTAACTGAGACAGGTGTATGTTGAAAAGACATTTGATCAAATGCATGATCCTTGGAATTTTGAACAAAATTCCTGTATATATATGCTCATGAGAAATGTATATAAATTTGGGCAGGGTGAGAAACACAATAACATGACCATTGGTGATAATTAAATTTATGCATGTGAATCTATAAGAATAAAGTATACTTATTGCCAATGGGCAGTGTCATGCATGGACTAGTCAAACTTGGGTGGAATAACAGTGAGCTATGACTAAGTTGAAATTTAAGAGGAAAAGCATGCTTCTCCCATCTCCAGTCTGTCCTCTCTATTAAATAATATTTTGTCACAAATAGTTTGGGATGCTATCAGCTATATTTCATTTTAAAAGAAACATAAAAAATAATTGCTAGTTTGCAAGGAGAAATAAAAGAAGTGTAGCAAGCCCCTCAAAATTTGGAATTTTCAGGGTTAAAACATGGAACATTTCTCCATCTTCAACTTACTAAAAATAAAATTACTAGAATCTGACTCTTAATGAATATTGGTATTTAAATAATTTCTCAATTACCTTTTAACATTATAACTAAAAAGAACATGTATTTTATTTAAAAACAAAATTAGTAATGAGAGCATCATATTTTTTATTTAAAACTCTAGAGTGTAATTTGGTTTCTAGGAAGTCCATTCGGTTGGACAAAAAATTTCAGGAAAAAAAAAGACTAAGTGTATGTCCCACATTAACACAGAACTCAAATAAATAGTGAAGAGATAACAATAAATCATTCCCGACTACACACATTTTCAATTAAATTAAAAATAGATAGATGATAGATAGATGATGATAGATAGAGTCACATGCCATTGTAAGAAATAATGCAGAGATTCATTTGCCCTTTATCCAGTTCTTCCATTGGTAATTTCTTACAATATTATAATATAATAGTACAACCATGATATTGCCTTGATTAAATCAAGATACAAAACAACTCCATCGGGGCGCCTGGGTGGCTCAGTTGGTTAAGCGACTGCCTTCGGCTCAGGTCATGATCCCAGAGACCCGGGATTGAGTCCCACATCGGGCTCCCTGCTCAGCAGGAAGCCTGCTTTCTCCCTGTCTCACTCCCCCTGCTTGTGTCCCCTCTCTGGCTGTGTTTCTCTCTGTCAAATAAATAAAATCTTAAAAACAAACAAACAAACAAACAAAAACTCCATCACCACAGGAACCCTCTTTTTATCCCTTACCAGCCACACAATTCTCTCTTCTCCCATCCTTCACCTCTGGTAACCACTAATCCCACTAATCCATTCCCCATTTCTATTTTCCTTTAATTTCAAGAATACTATGTAAGTGAAATCATGTAATATGTAACACCTTGAGATCAGTTTTTTCTTCACTCAGCATAATTCAATGGAAATTCATTTAATTTGTTGCATACACAATAGTTTCTTCATTCTTATTCCTGACTAGTATTCCACAGTGTGAATGGATTTACCACTGTTTAACCATTCACCCTTGGGGGATATGTGGTTGTTTCCGGGTTTTTGCTATTATGAGTACAGTTAACACCAATCTCTGTCTAAGTTTTCTTTGTGAACCTAAAGGCACAGGGAGCATTATTTTTGGTAGACGGTAGTTTCATGTTTTGTTATTTGAAAAATTACCAAATCATTTTCCAGAGTGTCTGTTCTACCTTGTATTTCCCCACAATATATGAGTTATCAAGGTTCTTATAATTCTCATCAGCATTTGATGTTGTCACTATTTTTTATATTAGCTCTTTTGAGAAGTGTGCATTATATTATGTTTTTAATTTGCATTTTCCTAACGGCTAATGATTTTGAACTCCAAGAAGTGGACTTTTCAGAGAGTAACCTTGAGAAATGTAGAATTGCCTCTTTTGGAACAAAGAATGGTTTTGCTTACTGCTTGCTGTAAAAGACAGGGTGTTTTTTTCCAAGCTTAGTACTTTACTCCTAGAATACAATCCATTAGGTGTGCAGGCATTCACCTGTCCCCACAGCACATAGGAGAGAAGGGGAACCAATGCAAACATGACAGTTATGGTGCCTACTTTGCTATGAGTAATTAAGTCCTTTGACTCTCACCCATGAGTCTTGGGTTTTCTGTGAAACAATAATAGGTTACCTTAATATTTTTATGTAGGGATAAAATAAATACCCACACTTACAATTTCTAATAAACTCTGTCATTAAAAGGAAACATATTTCAAGCCTTTCATCATTGGAACTTAACCAATATTTAGTATGCATTTAATAATTACATGTTGAATAATTGATGAACTACTGATAAGAGAAATAAGTAGATGTAGTATATATACCCAATGAGTGGACAGGAAAAGTTGTCATGTGAAATTCTTTTTCTAAGGAAAGTAGACATGTGAGAGTCTATCACTGCAAGTCAACTGATTCTATTTGATTTTGACCTGCTAAATGCTAATATTAAACCTTATGACATCATTATTTATTGATATCATTTTAATTTTTAAGCCTTTTCTCTAAAGTTTATCTCATTTTTATCCTTACAACATGAATGTGAGTTAGAACATTATTTTTCAAAGGAGGAAAGTAAGTTTCACAGAGATTAAATGACATGTTTCAAGTTAAATAATTCATAAATCAGTTCCAGGATAATATAAAGAATGCATTAATAGGATTTGTACATTGAGTTTCTCCAAATTGGAAATTCTGAATTTTTATATCTAGTATTGGAGATGTATTTGTTTATATCATCCATTCTTATCACTTCAACACCTAGAAAGATGCCAAAAATCTGTTGTTAAACATATGTAGTCTTTTATTATTATTATTTTAGATTTTCCCAAACCATCTCCTATACAAATCATTCAAAATCTATATCAAATTTGCCTTTTTTCAAATTATGTTTTGCCTGTATTTGATATAAATTAATGACTTCATTAAATTTTCATTTGTTAAAAAACATTTACCTTTAGGGAACTGTCTTGTCCAAGGTGATATTATTTATCTTAAACATCTTTGATACATATAGAAAATTCTTTTTTTGAAAGTTTTTTAAAGCTCATTATTATTATTTTTTTTAGTGATATCTACACCCAACATGGGACTCGATCTCATGACCTCAAAATCAAGAGGTTCATGTTTTACCAATTGAGCCAACCGGGCACCCCAAGATAAAAAATTCTTTAGAGAGTATACTCCCTGGCCAGGGAGTACCCTTAGTATTGGTTGGGCCTTTATGCCCAGTATTTGGTAAGTCTGTCTCAACCACTATAGTTTTCATTCCATTGTTTCACTTTATATTATTTTTAAGATGTTATTTATTTATTGCACAGAGAGAAACACAGCAAGAGAGGGAACACAAGCAGGAGAAGTGAAAGATGGAGAAGCAGGCTTCTCCCTGAGCAGGAAACCCAATCCTGGGACTCTGGGATCATGACCTGAACTGAAGGCAGACACTTAATGACTGAGCCACCCAGGTGCCCTTGGTTCCATATTTAAATACACTGTATAAACAAAATGAAAGAACCATCATATTTTTTTAAAGATTTTATTTATTGACAGAGAGAAACACAGCCAGAGAGGGAACACAAGCAGGGGGAGTGAGAGACAGAGAAGCAGGCTTCCCACCGAGCAGGGAGCCCGATGTGGGACTCGATCCCAGGTCTCCGGGATCATGACCTGAGCCGAAGGCAGTCGCTTAACCAACTGAGTCACTCAGGTGCCCCGGAACCATCATATTTTTATATGTTCAGATTCTAATTAGGTGCTAATGAAATCTTGGTGAAATCTTGTAAAGACAGAAAATGTTTACTATCACCAAAAAAACTTTCCCCTAACTAAAAATATACTTCATAAAAGAGTTTCCATTTTTAAAACTATAGCAATCCATATTTTCTCACAACTTGCTGGCCTAGTATGAGAACATACAGGTCATAATCTGTTGACATTTTGTTCAGCATCAGTCTAGCTTGTCTTGGTGATATTCCCATCTATCCTCAGGTGTACCTGTCCAGGTAAGTTCCAGGATAGTCTAAAACAAAGATTTGAGCTTGACTTATCTCAGATCATCTCCAAACATTGCTGGGATCCAGCATCTGCAAGCCAGAAGAGATTTCAGGCCTGCCTTACCTTTCTATACCCACAAAACTGAAACCCTGCCCCATGCTCACCACTTTCTACTGTATTATAATTGTGAAACAGTCTTCGTCAAGCTTGAATGAGTTTTCTCAGCAAATGCAGAATCATGTTGTGCATTTAAATTCCTTCATTTCCATTTGGAGTTCTGTCTCTTCTCATCTTCTTAGGAGAGATCTAATTGTCCTAAGTCAGGTAATTTCTCCACTGTCTCCCTATAGAACTTTTCTTTTTTTATTTTTTTTAATCAGATCCTTTAATATAATGGATTATAATTACTCCTTTAAGTGTCTTTCTTAACAAGGAGAATAGGATCTCTTCAAGGCAAGAGCTCTTTTGAATTGATTTTAGTACCCTTAGTTCTTATTATAGCTCCCGGCATATTTTAACTTTTCACTAAATATTTGGCTAATTATTTTGTTAATTAATTATTTATTTAAAAATCATAGAAAATCTGGTAGAAATTCAACTACCATGAGTCAGAATATGATTTCGTATATTTTGGTGGAAGTCTGGAGGTTTTTTTGTTTGTTAAAACATTTGTTTCTATTTAATTTTTATGATGCTAATGAGGATTAGGTTAGATAAAAGAAAACTATATTTTTATTCTGTAATAAAAATGTAATGCTTTTAAAATGTAGTATATATTGACTGCTTTGAAATTTCTTTTCTCGGATGCCTGGGTGGCTCAGTCAGTTAAGTGTCTGCTTTTGGCTCAGGTCATGATCCTAGGGTCCCAGGAGTCCCACACCAGGCTCCTTGCTCAGCAGGGAGCCTGGTTTCCCTTTGCCTGTCACTACCACTACTTGTGCTCTCTCTCTCTGATAAATAAATAAATAAATAAATAAATAAATAAATAAATAAATAAACTTTTTTTTAGATATATATATATATTTTTTAATTTATTTATTTGACAGAGAGAAACATAGCCAGAGAGGGAACACAAGCAGGGGGAGTGAGAGAGGGAGAAGCAGGCTTCCCACCGAGCGGGGATCCTGATGTGGGACTCGATCCCGGGTCTCCGGGATCATGACCTGAGCAGAAGGCAGTCGCTGAACCAACTGAGCCATCCAGGCGCCCCAAATAAATATACTTTTTTAAAAAGTAAAATTTCTTGTTCTGTTGAAATTTGATTGCATTTTTAATTTTTTTAATAAAACAAATAACCATAAAATATAGGAAGAAAACATTCATTAATGACAGCACTTAAGTCAATTTGAAGTATAGAGGCAGTATCTCCAATGCTGACTCTATAGTTATGGTTTTGCTGTATAAACATGCTTAGGAAATTTAGAACTTTTTAACAACTCCAATTATGAACCTATGGAAATGTCAAATAAAAAATATTTTCCATTTATTTTAATCAATCACTTCTCTTGAATTATTACACCAATATTAAGGCAAGATATTTGACTTAAGTCATCATATCCATTTTAGGAAAAGAAGAATTTAAAAGATTGATTGGAGGAGTGCCTGACTGGCTCCCTTGTTAGTGCATGAGACTCTTGATCTCAGGGTCATCAGTTCAAGTCCCACACTGGGCATAGAGCTTATTATTAAAAAAAGAAAGAAAGAAAGAAAAATTAACTTGTGTGTTGGAATTAGATGTGTTAATAAGGGAGTGGATGGAAATTACTTTGTTTTTAAAATATGCCATTTGGGGGATCCATTTTTGGATCAGTGCTCTAAACATTATTTGTTTTCTATTTTCCTGGATATTTCAGGAAGTCTTTTTTGACATGATAGCTTCATAGCACTGAAAACATCTTTTGATCAGGATTTAGTCATTTAACATATGAGTACCTGACATAAAAAAGAATGACGATATTCAATAGTTAAGAACTTGACATAACAAAATTGAATTCAAACACTGAGTTCTGTAGAGAAAAAATACTTTATTTTCATTTATCTCTTTATTAGTAAAGATGGTATTTTTCCTTGTGTCATTGTATGGATTAACAGTGGTAGTTAATATTAGTTCAGAATTTATATGATCTCATTTCATTTTGTTTTAACAATATTAAAAAGAAAATTCAACTGAGTAAATGTTAAAGATCTTACTGGCTTTATTCAGTGATTCACGAATCAGGTAGCATCCCATCTGGCAGATAGAAAGGAGCTCTGGGGGAACTGTACAAAGCACAGGACTTTTATAGGCAGAAGGGAACAGAAGCAAGGAAGTTAAGCTAGCAAAAATTGGATTGCTTATGGTGGGGTCATGTTCCTTAAGGGGATGTCAGGGGTCTGTCAGGCACATCATCTCAGTAGACCTGATCAGATGACTCCTGATAGGTTTAAGATTTCACTTCCCAAGGAGGCTAAAATGTAATTAAGTCAAATCTCTAGTGACATGGGGCTTAGCATAATTGACTCCATTTGGAGCCTGTTGTCTTGTTTTTAATAATAATTGTATGAAGTTGGTACTACTATTATTCTCATTTTATAGATGAGGAAACAGTAATTAAAGATTGAAGCCATATGCCCAAGGTAATGTAGCTAATAAACAGAATGGCTACGATAGGAATATTTGGGCCTAGTCATTTTAAAAATCAATGAAAATTATCTAGTAGGAATTCCAAAATAATAATTATTATGGTCATGATTACTACTGAAATGGGCCCATTAAAATGAACTAAATTCAGTAAGAGGGGCGCCTGAGTGGCTCAGTTGGTTAAGCCACTGCCTTCAGCTCAGGTCATGATCCTGGAGACCCGGGATGGAGCCCCACATCGGGCTTCCTGCTTGGCGGGAAGCCTGCTTCTCCCTCTCTCAGTCCCTCTGCTTGTTTTCCCTCTCTGGCTGTGTTTCTCTCTGTCAAATAAATAAATAAAATCTTTAAAGAAAAAAAATTCAGTAAGACAAAATAATGAGAGATCTTTTTTCCTCCCCTACTGTTTTCAGTTGAATCATCTTTGCCCTTTGGCAAGATCTTGGGATACGAGTGTTTCATTACTTTATAAGTATTAAGTATAGTTATCTGTCACGGCTAGAGTAGACTGCTCTGGTGATGCCCAGGCCATTTCAGGCTCAGGTTCCTGCTATCCAGTGCTCAGGGCTTTGCTCCCTGTGCAGCAAGAAAGCTGTTGGTGGCTTTAACACTTTGGCTTAAACACTAATTTAACACATTAACACTTTGCATACACTTCAAGCCAAACCCTTCTCTGGCTGTAAGTCTCCTAAACCCTCTGCCGAACAGCTATGGAAGATGCTTTGGAGTTCACCTTCTCCCTGGAGCACCCAGGGCATTCAAATCACTGCAAAAACACAAATGCTTAAACACAAATCCTCACCCAGCTCCAAATATCCTGAGCTCAACTAATGTTACATTGGATTCTGGTGTAGACACTATCAGTTTAACAATTCCATCACATAGAGAAATGTCTTTACTGAAGCAGCAGATACCAAGTGAAAGTGAGAACTGGTAAAGAAAAAAGAAGATGGGAAAGAGATGATAGATAAATAGATTGAAAGATAGATCACATTACGTTAGATTTGATGATTAGATTATATAGAGGTAAGAACCTCTTAGGAAAAGGAGTAGAAGAACAAAATGGAGAACTCTAAATGTTGATGGTTTTGGAAAATAGCTAGATAGAGGATAATGATGACAACAGGATGGTGTCTCACATATCAACTCTCTAGATTCAAATTGGATCAGCCAGAGCTTGAAAGCAAGCCTCAAATAAACACATAGTGCTTGCTGACAGTGGAGATCCAAGTGCTTGCCCTTGGACTGGTGATTTCTAGTGGTTTTGACTTCAGGGCATTGGAAAGGTATTATTGGTGTTTTCATTCCCAAGGCCCTACAGTCTGGTATTTGACCAGGTTGAAGGCTTGGGACTACAGTTTTAATTGAACTCTTTGCTTACACTTTCTAAGATGAATTTAGAGTAGACCTGTGTTTGGGTGGATGGGATGTTCATCATTAACACTTTGCATACACTTCAAGTCAAGCAATCTCTATGGTTTCTATGGAGCTTTGAACCAAATGGAATATTGCAAATATATAACATGTGTTTTCATGACAAGGTGATGATAATAACATCCTGCAGTTTAAGAAGAGGAAAACCAAAGTGGCTGCACCAGTTTACATTCCCACCAACAGTGTAAGAGGGTTCCCCTTTCTCTGCAGCCTCTCCAACACTTTTTGTTTTCTTTCTTGTTAATTTTGGCCATTCTGACTGGTGTAAGGTGGTATCTTAGAGTGGTTTTGATTTGAATTTCCCTGATAGCTAGTGACGCTGAACATTTTTTCGTGTCTGTTAGCCGTTTGTATATCTTCTACAGAGAAGTGCCTCTTCATGTCTCTTGCCCATTTTTTGATGTGTTCATCTACCCTATGACCCTGCAATTGCACTACTGGGCATTTACCCCAAAAATACTGATATAGTGAAAAGAAGGGCCATATGCACCCCAATGTTCATTGCAGCAATGGCCACAATTGCCAAACTGTGGAAAGAGCCAAGGTGCCCATCCACAGATGAATGGATAAAGAAGATGTGGTACATATATACAATGGAATACTATGCCTCCATCAGAAAGGAAGAATATCCAACTTTTGTAGCAACATGGACTGGACTGGAAGAGATTATGCTGAGTGAAATAAGCCAAGAAGAGAAAGTCAAGTATCACATGGTTTCACTTACTTGCGGTGCATGAGGGGTAAACTGGAGGACAGTGGGAGAAGGAAAGTAAATGAGAACTAGGGTAATCTAGGGAGGGAAACGAAACAACAGACTTTGGACACAAAAACAAACTGAAGGTCTTGGAGGGAGGGGGGTGGAGGGATGGGAGAGCCTGGTGGTGGGTACTGGGGATACCTAAAGCGTGGAGCACTGGGTGTGGGGAATGGGGAATGAATCTTGGAACACTGGGAAAAAAATTTTTTAGTAACAATAAAAAAAATAAAATAAAATAAAAAAAAGAAGAGGAAAACCAACTGATTCAGTTTTACTCAGTCATTATCATTTGTCATAAGATACAAGATCTCAGACAAAAGTATTGAGACTAAAAAAAAAAACAAAACAAAAACAAAAACATAAAAACAGTTGTCCACACATACAATTTGTGCCATCTTTGTGATGGAAGTAGATCAAAAATTGCAAGTAGGAATATAGGTAGCTACCAGTGGAAATGGCAATGGAGCTTCAGCCCATTTGTCTGGCTATATCATTCTTGTTACATTACTGACAGTCTGCTAGTTAGGCTGCAGGAACTGCTTTGAGATTGACAAAATTAATATCTCATTGTTCTTTTCCAGAGTGGAAATTGCACTGCATTACCAAGAAAAACTCTAAGACACTGATCTCTATTCTTATGTAATGTTCACATGAATAAACTTGTAGAACAAAATTATAAATTAAGTATATTTTTCATTGTGAAAGGATTTCATTGTTATTTATTTATCTAAAGGATTTATTGGTTCTTTAAATGTTGTATTTTGATATTATAACTTGCTTAAACATATTTATGCTATGAAAAAATTAATGTGTGTCTCTAATCAAATACTTTTTTCAAGACCATAGATAAGCAGTATTCGGTCAAATCAGCACCTTCCCAAAGACCTGCCTGATCACAACCATATTTGCAAATATAGGTCATTTCCTGAAGAAACTTACTTTTCTGACCATAATAAATTTTCTTTACTTTGCCCCTATACCTTTTCCTCCATACACACACCAAAATTTTTTACCCCAGAAATAACTTAAGGCTCCTCTCATTTTCTGAGGAGAGTATCTGACCTTGACTCTTGTTGTCAAAAAGTAGCAGCATTGCAGGTTTTTTGGAATAGATGGGGTTTACCAATACTATATGCATATTATTTTTAGTATCAGAAAAACTTAGAATTATATGAGATTTTCTCTATTTGGTAGGATATTAGCAGTTCTTTTCAAGACAATCAAAACTTCATGACATGGTTTTACTCTAAAAAGTTAAAAGACTTTTATAACTTCATGTAAAGTGGTTTTTTATACAAAAGAAGATTTATATTCATAATGTAAGGGTCCTTAATAGTAATTTAGCCTGCTTGAAATTAAACTCATTTTCATCACTTGGAAAATCATGTAATGCAATTTAGGGGATATGCTATGAATATTTTGCTTGACCTACAGATCAATATGTTGAGAGATCAAATATTATTTTGAAGAGAATTGACTCTTTCCAAAAAGATCCCATTAGGGCGCCTGGGTTGCTCAGTGGGTTAAGCTTCTGCCTTCGGCTCAGGTCATGATCTCAGGGTCCTGGGATCGAGGCCTGCATCCTGCATGGGGCTCTCCGCTCAGCGGGGAGCCTGCTTCCTCCTCTCTCTCTGCCTGCCTCTCTGCCTGCCTGTGATCTCTCTCTGTGTCAAATAAAGAAATAAAATGTTCAAAAAGATTCCATTAATAATGGAAATAAACAATCATGATTTCATTGAAAGAAAAATTCTTTTTTTTTTTTGCACAACTGAAAACTAAAATTTATTTAACAGGTCTTGTTTTCCTTTTGTGATTCTACTGGAAGAGGAATATATTCACAAAATAATTTTTATTCAAGAAAGCAAAGATGTCTTCTAAGTAAATGAGATAATTTCATAGCTGTTGTTTTGTCTTGGTGAACTATTTCACCTATTCTTAGAGTTGTTCAGTAGGGATTTATTAGGAATGAATGGAAATGTGGATCTAAATTTGATTTATACTCAGAGTAGCTCTTTGTTAATAAAATCACTTTATATTTTGGCAAGTATTTAACAGTAACAAATATAGCATGTTAGATTTTTATTTAATATGTTAAATTAGAAATGCCTTAGTAAAATTAATGAGATTAAATGAAATAACCTGTCTTAATTACCCCAATTCTAACTTTTAATAGAGTTGCTTGCAAATATTTATAAACATAATCAAATATAAACACAAAATAAACAATAAGCAGAATAGCAAAACTTTCCCTGTAATTGCAGATTTTAAAAGTGAAATTGATTTAAAATGAACTCTACATAAGTAAAAATTATCTTGATAATCCTGAAAATATAAAACTGTTGGAATTTACTGTTATTTTTTGAAATTAATGCACTATCCCTAGAATGAATTTATGGTGTGACAGGTGAGTCACTTTGATTTGCAAAAAAATAAGATGTTATTTCCTTTCTAATTTCTGCTTTCCTTCATTTTATTTATCAGGATAACTTATTACTAGACAGGGCAGTTTACCTCTTACCCAGTTTTTTTTTTTTTTTTAATACTTTTATTTATTTCACAAAGGGAAACACAACTAGAGAGGGAACACAAGCAGGGGGGACAGAGAGAGAGGAAGAAGCAGGCTTCCCACTGAGCAGGGAGCCCCATGCAGGGCTCTATCCCGGGACAGGACTCGGGGATCATGACCTGAGCCAAAGGCAAATGCTTAAGGACTGAGCCATCCAGGCACCCCTCCCTGTGGATTTTATTTAACATTTCAAATAACACAATAGCTAAAAGCACATGACAGTTTGTATCTCATATCCAACAGTTACTAGTTTTGTAACCCAAGCAAGTGTTTTAAACTCTATGTGTTTCAGTTTTATCCATGGATATTATGGATATGGATTTTATCAAGGAATATCCAAAATATGTCCATCATTGCAGTCATAGCCTTCTTGTGCCTGTAAACACTAGATAGTACTTCAGCACTAGGCTTGGGTGCCATTTTAAACAGCGAAGTCACCAACAGAAAGCACCATCTTGTTCATTCTCAGCTAGTAATGTGCACATAGAGCAACTCAAATTTTTTTTTGCCCTTCTGTGCATGTTCCAGAACAACTGTGAAAGCACTACAAATATTGACTTGGTTTTACAAGTAAATTTTGGGGAGTTGATGAATGTGCATATTGGTAACTGGCAGATAATCAGAATCCACTGTTACTCTGTAGGAACAAGTAGGATTAAGATCAATATGTACATAGATCTAAGCAACCCTAAATTAAATAATAGAAAAACAGAAAAATAACTTGAAAGAGCATTGCTTCTAACACTATTCCATCTGGTATTTATTCTTCTTAATTTTCTAGTCAGGAATTTTCTAGTCCTGACTCTGACATTTAACTCTCTACAGGGTCCACCTTTCTGCAGGCAAAGCTCACGGAAACAGTATTACCTTTACATCTTTTAACTGAAAATACAACAAAGAACATATATGGCCACCAACTGATTTAGAAACAGCAACCTTGGAGTGAAGGTTCACTAAAGGGCCTCTTTGGCTTTTATAAACTGGCCAAACTTCCCGAGGCTTTGCAAATGTTAATTTAGTGTTCCTATCACTTTCTAATTAGGACACTTTGGACTTGTTTCCAGTTGAGCATAACCAAACATGTAAGAATGTATAATCTTTTACACCTGCAGGAATAGGATATTACTTAAAAAAAAACAAACAAAAAAAAACCAAAAAAAAAACAGTTTTCTTGGTTTCTTAGTTTCTTAGTAATGAATCTGCCTGTTTTCTTCATTTACTTTGATGGAAAAAATCAGGCTTTTCAAAATAAGACAACACTAAATATTTGTAGTTGGAAAAAATAGTTAAAGCTTCAACAAAATTATTGATTTGGGGGTTGGTAATGAGATTTTAGATACAAAACTCAAAAACATGATATAATTTACAAAAGAAAAAAATGGTAAGTTGGTTTTTTTAAAGACTTTTAAGAGAAATAAAAAACACAGTATTGGCAAAATTTTTTGCAGAACGTCCATTTGATAAATTTCAATAAGAATAAGTGAATTTTAAAATGAACAAGAGGGATTTTTTTTCACTGTTATTCCTTTCAAATATATGTCAAAAGATCCCTTTCAAAAATGCTTTTTGAAATGTGTTGGCTATGACTGCTATGACTTCACTTTTTTTTTTTTTATCCTAAAATGGTGAATTATTGGATTGATTTTCAAATGTTAAACAAGTCTTGCACCCTTGAAGTAAATCTTGCTTGGGTTTGAGGAACCATTGTATATATTTTTTATTTCTATTTGATAATATTTTGTTAGGAGTATGTGTGAATAATTAATGAAGTAATTTGGCTTTACTTTTCTCTTAATCCATTGTTTTGTCTAGTTTTGGTAAGAAGATAATACTAACTTCCTAAAATGAATTGGAGAATGATATCCCCTTTTTTATTTTTTGGAAAAATATTGTGTAAAATATTAATTCATATTAAAATATTTGATGTACTTTTCCAATAAAAGAATCTGAAACTAAATATTTATTTTTGGCAAGATTTAAAATTGCAAATTTAATTTCCTTAATAACTACAGAGCTATTCAAATGATCTCTTTTATTGGATGAGTTATGGTAGCTTGTGTTTTGGAAGACTTGGTCAATAATTTTGTTAAATGTGTGTGCATATAAGTTGTTCTTAGTATTCCTTTGTTATCCTTCTTATGTCTGCAGGTTCATAGCTATATCTCTTGTTCCATTCCGCCTAACTTGTGTGTTCTGTTTTTTAATTTTTTGGTACTATTAGATGTTTGTCAATTTCATTGATCTTTTCAGCTCTCTGTGTCACTGACTCTGTCACTATGTTTTTTTCAATTTTAATGATTTCTGCTTTTATATTTTTATTTCCTTCCATCCGCTACTTTTGGATTTGTTTTTCCTTTCTTTTTCTAGGTTTTTAAAGTGGAAGATAGAGGGTTGGCCTGAGAGACACTTAAGGGTCCAAGAAGGTTTTTAGACAGCCCATGGCAGTGTATGAAATTATTAATGATTATAACAATCATATATGATCAGCCACGTGCCATTTGGCACAATGACACCATCCTGCAGGACATCCTTGGGCTCATAATTCCTAATAGACTTTCCCCAAAAATGAATCCTCTCAACTCAATATCCTAACAAAAAAGGATTCCAGAAACCACTGTGGAGGAGAGTGCCTTCAAAAGCCTGCTACTCTTTCCAATGTTGGGAGGGGATAGCGGGAGTGAAACTCTGCCACACAGTTTGAATTTCCAAACTTAGTAAGAGAAAACAAATGTGAAGGCCCCAGGTAGGTCTTCTGGGTCTACAGCAGCGGTTTGGGGAAAAGAGGCAAAATGGCTGTGGTGGGGAGCAGGTTTCTCTATTTTTTCCTCCTTCTTCTCTCCTTGAGGGCCAGGTGGATGACAGTACCATTAAACATGTTATAGCAAACCAGTAAGTTGGAATCCTCAATGAAGAGGCCCTCACTCTACAGTTTGTTTCCCTGCTGTATGCCTGTGGCTTCATGAATCTTCACTTGGATGACAGAGACCTGGTCTCTGAGTAGGAGGATGAAGAGCAGCACCTGCTCCTTTAGTTTTGCTTCTGTCTTATCTTTTGGGACTTGAAATTTGGTAGGCTGTGGACCCGTGTTTCTTCATAAGAACTTCTCCTCCAGCATGAGGATGCTGTCTGTCTTCAGTTTCTTGGGACAGGTTAGGCTCATCCTCAGTGGAGTAGAATGCAGGTAAGAGTCACTGAGGGTGTAGCTGGGACAAGTTCCACAGGTGGGGCTGGCACAAAGGCTGTTGGCACAATCATGGTCCCTGGGTGGGGTGCCACGAGAGGAGGGGCCAACAGATGCATGGGCACATTGATTCTGAGTATGTGGATGATGGATGGTATGAGAGTGATTACTGAGCCCCGGGGCAGTTAGACCATGGATACTGTATGACCATACTGTAGACACAACTGTGGTGTAGACATGAGGCAGCAATGCTGGTGGTTGGGAGCACCAAGGTGATTGCTTGGGATGAGCTAGTATGTTGTGGCTAAAGACCAAGGTGGTGGCTACTGGAGGAGTTCATTGGACTTGTTAGGGTCAATCTTCTTTTTGATAACTTCTAACACCAGGATCTTGGCCCATGGATGGCTCAATCTGATCCTGAAGGATGCTATTGTTCTGGGTAGCTTCCTGGGTCTATCCAAGTGGCTGTGTAGGGTAATCTCTTCCTCTGGCCTCTGGATCTCCTCCTCACTGATCTTACTAATGGTTATTTCCTTTATACCAAAGATGTCAGGACACCACTGGGTCAGTTGTTTCATGCTGCTCTCAATATCCAGATCTCGTGCATACACCTCATTTTTTTCTCTCTGCTTCTCACTGGTAGGGCAATCCTGTTCTTTCACTCAGTCAAGGGCACATGTGTTTCTGTATTTCCTGGCAGGGATCATCTCCTTGCTGATGGGAGACACAAGCTACTCATTTGGAGCAGGAGTTTGAAGCAGGGATTTGGAAGCTTTTGAATTTTCAATATTAAAGTGTTTGTGTATACATTGTTGGACTATTCTTTTTTAATGAATTAATTTAGTGGTATGGTATCCCTCTCACACTGCTTTAGCTTTGTCTCTAACTTTTGATATGTTGTATTTTTATTGTCATTCACTCTAATGTATTTTGTATTCCTTTAATAGTTTTCTCTTTGATATACACATAAATTAGAAGTCTGTTGTTTAGCTCTCAAGTGTTTTGAGATTTTCTTATCTTTTTCCTGTTCATTACTAATTTAATTTAACTGTGGGTAGAGAAGACACTTTGTATAATTTCATTTTTTTTAATTTGTTGAGGTTGTTTTATGGCCCAGGGTATGGTATGTCTTATTCTAAGTTTTATGAATACTGAGAAGAATGTATCCTTCTCTCATTTTCATGGAGTACCCTATGAATTTTTATTGAATCCTAGTGACATGCATCCTTGAGGTCTATATTCTTGTTAAATCTCTCTTTAGTTGTTCTATCAATTGTTTTGTAAGGACTGTAGAAGCTTAAGTTTAAACAAATGTAGTCATCTCTGTTTTCTCCTTTCAGTTTTATAAAATTTTGCTTTGTATATTTCAGCTCTATTGTTGGACATGCAAAATACAAGTTTTCTGTATTTTTCTGGTGAAGCAACACTTTTATCATTATACAATCTTCCCATACTTCCTCCAATAATTTTCTTTGCTCTGTGATCTAATATATTTGATGTTAATATAACCATTACAATTTTTCTTCAATTAATGTTTGTATAATATATACATTTCACTCTTTTATTTCAACCTTCTACTAATATTCAAAGAGAATTTCCTGTAGAAAGCATAATTTGGGTCATATGTTTTGATCCACTCTACCAATATCTATCTTCTGATCAGTACATTCAGACCATTTTATATTTAATGTGATTATTAATATATTAAGACAAGTCTACATCTATCTATATTTCTATATCATCTATATCTATATTACATATATAGAGAGACAGAGACAGAGAGACTTCCTTCTCTTATTTCTTCATATACTTTCTTTTTCCTGACTTTTTGTGTTACTTATCTGAATAACTTGTTTAGGATTTCATTTTGATTTATTTAGAGTATTTTTGAGTGAATTTCTCTGTATAGGTTTATTAATAATTATTCTAGATATTACATTATATATACACATCACTTATCACAGTCTACTACTATCATCATTTTTCCAGTTTGTGTGGAGAGTTGAGTCCTAGGTCCTTACATGGTCTCTGTTGACATTAGTTAGAGTGGAAGAAAAACTGTATTATTGGCAATTGGACATGAAAGTCCATGAGGTGCCTGGGTGGCTCAGTCAGTGAAGCATCTTCCTTTGGCTTAGGTCATGATCCCTGAGTCTTGGGATCAAGCCTCACATTGGGCTCCCTGCTCAGCGGGGAGTCTTCTTCTCCCTTTGCCCCTCACCCCACTTGTGTTCTCTCTCTCTCTCACTGTCTCTCTTTCAAATAAAAAAATGAAATGTTTAAAAAAATTGGAAAATAAAGTCCCATCTCTGTTCTGGGCGTTTTCTGACAATACTCTAGCAGTGTTGAGGAAGCTCACTATGGCTTCATAAAGTGGAAGTCCAGGCTCCCCATTTAGCATCTGTTGGCATGGTGGAGGTAAGGGTTAAAGGGTTTTCTATTTGTCACGGCAAGCACAACAATGTAAGCTGAACCTGAGGGCAAGGAAATGGGAAAACAAAGACAAAGATGAGATGAAGAACAATAGAAATGGGGACAGGAGGGACAAAGTGGATGATGTCCAAGAAATGCCAATTTTATTCAAGGCTACAAGCTATTATATAGTGAACAGTGCACAATCATGCAGAAACATCTATAGTGGGGAAGTTACAATAAGAATTCTGTCCATACCCCCACAGTTCCCCATATCTCTTTCCCAGGACAATGATTCTCTTTGTTCCCTCCAAACTACTATCAATAAAGAAAAAGGGAGGCACAGCACATGCCTACATATTTATGTCTATAACAGAACATGATTAACTGGCCTTCGACTCGCAAGGGCAGAGGCCCAGATAGGCAGGTACCAGGAGTTTTGCTCAACTATTAACTCTACACTAACTGGGTGAAAACACCGAGGCTGGGGAGTTCAGGAGCTCTTACTCAACTGTTGACGCCAGCCTGGCTCGGGGTTTCCCACATCTATTATTTTACTGAAGTAGAACAGTTATTGTTTAATAGTTCTGTCTTGTTAGACTTTCCTTTGATATTTCTTTTGCTAGAAAAAACAGGCTTTTGTTAGAGGTTTTTTTTGGCCAGTGCCCTTGGGAAGCCCTAGATTGCTGGGCTCTTCAACTCCAAGTCTAGAAACATGTGAAGTGAAAAGAAAAGCCCAGGAATTTATCACCATGTCATTTTTTAGACCTTGCATCTTTTGTAGACTTCTTGTCTTTGTTTTATATGTAATATCCAGGGTTTTCACTAGACTTAGGAAGAGGAATAGGCAAAAGCATGACACTTCATCTTTCCAGAAGCAGAAGTCCATCCCTTTACTTTTAATCTGAGTCTTTATTATTATTTTTTTCTTTATTTAGTTACTTTAGTGAGAGGTGAGTGCATGAGCAGCAGGGGTAGGGGCAGAGGGACAGGGAGAGAGAGAATCCCAAGCAAGCTTCATGCCCAGCACAGAGCCCTACACCAGGCCAATATCAAGAACTTGAAATCATGACCTGAGTTGAAATCAACAATTGAATGCTTAACCAACTGAGCCATCCAGGCACCCTTGAGTCTTTATATTAGAGTGGGTGTTTTATAGACCTCATACAGTTGGGTCTTGGTTTTTGTTTTTATTTTGTTTTTTAATTCACTCTGACAATCTCTCTTTTAATTGGAGTCTGTAGACTATTTCTATTTAAAGTGATTATTGGCATAGGTGGATTAATATAAAACATGTTCATAATTATTTTCTATTTATTGACAGAGGCTTCTTTTGCAGTCTTATCTAGTTTTAATTGAGCATTTTATATGATCCCATTTTATTTCCTTTTCATCATAACAATTCTTTTCACATTTACAGTATTCATTTTTTTCTAATCTAAGGCCTCCTCCAAATAACACATTATTTCATGTGTAGTATAAATATATACTAATAATATAGAGATACAAATTATAATATATATTATTAATAATATATTTATATATTAGTGTGCATCTCTCCATACATAGTAGTATAATAAATAGCATATAAATAAAGTATGTTTCCAATTCCTCCCTCGCATCATTTGTGTCATTGTCATTTATTCCACTTTCCATGTGCTATAAATCGATTGTTACTATTTGTGATTTGAAAAAACAGTATATTCAGTTGAATACAGACACATTCAAAAGGATTGAATAATTCTTGGAAACAGTCCTTCAAAATGTTTTTGAATTTTATTTTATTTTTTAAAAGATTATGTATTTATTTATTTATTTGGGAGAAAGTGATCGAGAGAGAGATAGAAACAGAAAAAGAGCATGAGCAGGGGAGAGAGGAGGAGGAGAGGGATAGGGAAAAGCAGACTTGCCATTGAGCAGGGACCCTGATGTGGGGCTCTATCCCAGGACTCTGGGATCATGACCTGAACTGAAGGTAGATTTTTTTTTTAATATTTTATTTATTTGACAGAGAGAAACATAGCCAGAGAGGGAACACAAGCAGGGGGAGTGAGAGAGGGAGAAGCAGGCTTCCCGCCAAGCAGGGAGCCTGATGTGGGGCTCGATCCTGGGTCTCTGGGATCATAACCTGAGCCGAAGGCAGTCGCTTAACCAACTGAGCCACCTAGGCGCCCCTGAAGGTAGATATTTAACTGACTGGGCCACCTGGGAGCCCCTTGAATTTTATTATAATAGGTACTCTGGGATGTTATTGACCTTTGATCAGTACTATGATTTTTAACAATTTTTCTTTATCTCCCAAACTCTGAACCATTAGAATAGTTTATACTCGTACTCTCCCCCATCATTTCCCCAGGAAATACACTCACTTTAACCATTAAGTGGATTGATTGATGACCATTGCCCTCAGAGACCCAAGCATGACAATTTATTAACAATATGCTGAGTTCCTAGTCTTCACGGGAGCATAACAAATTATAATTGTAATGAAGCATCTTCCTAAAGACTTTTGACCCAAGGATTATCTATTTCCCTCCCTGCAGATTCCAATGATCAATCAATCATGGTCATTCTCCTGGCTGAGACTATAGGGGAAAATGGAGGGCGTACTCTCTGGCTGCCATTCCCTCTATACCTATTTAAAAATATGTCTAATAGCTAAGCTTTTGTAAATCAAGATTAAATTTGAGAGATGAGAGTTGTATATAATTTGTAAAATTACAGATACATAATTATATATTTAATCATGTAACATATAAGCAACATGCAAATAACCTGTTTTATTTTCCAAGTATTTATTTTTACGTTTAAAAGGAGCTAATTATTTGAGAGAAATAACAAAAATTTATTTCATGATTGGAGAAACTATTTTAGATGTAGTATTTCCTCTAATTTTGCAGGAAACCAGCTTGCCGATTTTTCATTCCCTTTAGGCAATGAAGATCTCATTATTAAGACCACCTACAGATGGTATGATTGAAATTTTGAATCTGTGCATAATCACCTCATCATTTTGATCGTTTGATGCAAATCTCTAGGTAATCATGGACATTACACGAAAATAAAACTTAAGAAGTACAATTTTAGCCCTAAATTGCTCACATTTCATATGTGCCCTATATAAATCTGAAATACTTGCTGGTATGCCTAACTTCTCTCAGTTATAAAAAAAAATTAAGTTTCTATGATTGACAACTTACTTTATTTTATGTATTTCAGGAAGTTAGAGCATCAGGTATTATTCTTGGAAATTTTTGGTTTTAAATAATGTGTTATATTTTTGATTGATTTAAAGTCTCAATAGTTTGCTGCTTCACATTACCCTGTATTGTTTTGTCAATGTGTTAGTAGTTTGCCAATTAGTGTTTCCTTTCTTCTGTATCTTCTGGGATAAGACTATTATTCAATATAAAAATTCAGTTTTATAATGAACAGGATTAGTTTTGCATTAAAAGAACTGGGCACCTGAGTGGCTCAGGGGGTTAAAGCCTCTGCCTTTAGCTCAGATCATGATCTCAGGGTCCTGGGATCGAGGTCCACGTCAGGCTCTCTGCTTGGCAGGGAGTCTGTTTCCTCCTCTTTCTCTGCCTGCCTCTCTGTCTACTGTGATCTCTCTCTGTCAAATAAATAAAATATTACAAAAATAAAGAAATAAAAGAACTGAATTTTACCTGATAATATGGAACTGACTTTCAACAAATAATCAACTAGAAAGATACAGACAACTCTATTAATTTTTTTTTAACGATTTTATTTACTTGACAGAGAGAAACACAGCCAGAGAGGGAACACAAGGAGGGGGAGTGAGAGAGGGAGAAGCAGGCTTCCTGCCGAGCAGGGAGCCCGATGTGGGACTCGATCCCAGGTCTCCGGGATCATGACCTGAGCCGAAGGCAGTCGCTTAACCAACTGAGCCACCCAGACACCCCCAATATGTTTTTTTAAATGAGGAAAATCTTTAAATATTAAAGGCTACCATAACTTACTCATTCCATTTGTTGGGATTTTATTTGATTATTATAGGTAGACATATGAAATTCTATAATTTTAAAAAATGTTTCAAATTACTATTAAAACACCATCATCCAGTATTATTTTATAATACATTTTTAAAATTCAGATATACTAAAGATTATTGTGTGCATGAAAGTTACATTATGTTAAAATATAATTTAATTATATTTCAGTTAAGACCCAGCACTGTTTACTCTAATAAAGTCTATATTATGAACCCCAAATAAGCAATAGAACTTTTATTATAATTACTGAGATAAAACAATTTAATTAATGCCAAAATAACATACAGAAGTCAAATATGTGATGTATTTTACATGATACCTGAATTTCAGATGAGATTTGTTTTTTTATTTTATTTTATTTTATTTTATTTATTTATTTATTTGACAGAGAGATCACAAGTAGGCAGAGAGGCAGGCAGAGAGAGAGGAGGAGGAAACAGGGTCCTTTCTGAGCAGAGAGTCCCATGCAAGCCTTGATCCCAGAACCCTGAGATCATGACCTGAGCTCAAAGCAGAGGCTTTAACCCACTGAGCCACTCAGGTGCTCAAAATTTGTTGTTTTTTAAGACTTCATTTTTATTTTTTTTAATATCTTATTTATTTATTTGTTTGTTTGTTTATTTATTTATTCATAAAGAGTGCCTGAATGGGGGGAAGGGCAGAGGAGAAAGGGAGAGAGAATTTCAGGTAGACTCTGAGTGTGGAGCCTCACATGGTGCTCGTTCTCATGGCCCTGAGATCATAACCTGAGCCAAAATCAAGAATCAGATGTTAACTGACTGAGACACACATGTGCTCCTTAAGACTTTGTTTTTAAGGGCACCTGGGTGGCTAGTTGTTTAGTGTCTTCCTTCAGCTCAGGTCATTATCTTGGAGTCCTGGGATCGAACTCCACATTGGGCTTCCTGCTCAACAGGAAGCCTGTTACTCCTTCTCCCACTCTCCCACTTGTGTTCCTTCTCTAGCTGTGTCTCTCTCTGTCAAATAAATAAATAAAATATTTTTAAAAATAATCTTTATTTTTAAAGCAGTTTTAGGTTAACAATAGAGTTGGGTGGAAGGTGTGGAGATTTTCCATATAACCCCAAGCTACACACATGCAGAGCCTCTCCCATTATCAACAACACTCACCAGAATCGTACATTATATCCAAAGTCCATAATTTATCTTAGAATTTACTCTTAGTTTTGTACATTCTGTGGATTGGGACAAATGCATAATTACATATATCCATCAGTATAATATCATATAGAGGATTTTCACTGCCCTAAAAATTCCTCTGTGCTCTGCCTATTCATCTCTATCTCTCATTTGCTATTACCTAAAGCAATCAATGATCTATTTCTCACCTCCCTAATTTTTCCTTTTTCAGAATGTCATATAATTGGAATCATATGGTGTATATATAATTGTATGATATATAGTCATCTCATCTGGACTTCTTTTACTGAGAAATATATATTTAAGGCTCACCTATTTCTTTTCATGGCTTGATAGCTTATTTCTTTTTAGCTCCGATTAAGATTCCTCTGTCTGGATGTACCACAGTTTATTCATCCATTCACTTTATGAAGGACTTCATGGTTGCTCCCAAATTTGGGCAACTATAAATAAAACGACTACAAACATCCATGTGCAGGTTTTTGTGTGACATACGTTTTCAACTGCTTTGAATAAATACCAATGAGCACAATTGCTCGATCATATATCTTCCAAACTAGCTGCACCATTTTAAATTTCCAATCATTATTGCTTTGATATTTTTTTCTGTTCCTTTTAATTTCATTTCCTTTCAGTATTTACGTGTATGTTACACCTTTTGTAGTTGTTCTACAGATTTTGGACTTTCCTATTTGTTTTTTCAGTTATTATTTTCTTTGTTTTTCCATTTTGTTGATTTTATTTAAGATTCCATCCTCTAGTTCAGAAACTCTTTCCTCATCTGTGCCTGGTTTATTAGAAACCCCATTGGAGGCATTCTTTATTTATGTGCAGAGTTGTTTTTTTTTTTTATCTCTAGAATTTATTTTTGATTATTTCTTAGTGTTTCCATCTCTCTGCTTACATTGTCCTTCTGTTCTTGGATGCTTTCTGCTTTATTATTAGAGCCCCTAACATACCAATCTTGGTTGTTCTAATTTCCCAGTCTGATGATAACACCAACATCCCTGCCATTTCTGGTTCTGATGTTTGCTCTTTCTCTTCAAATTGTGTTTTCTTTTTTTTTTTTTTTTAAAGATTTTATTTATTTATTTGACAGAGAGAAACACAGCCAGAGAGGGAACACAAGCAGAGGGACTGGGAGAGGGAGAAGCAGGTTTCCCACCAAGCAGGAAGCCAGACGTGGGGCTCGATCCCAGGTCTCCAGGATCATGACCTGCCCGAAAGCAGTTGCTTAATCAACTGAGCCACCCAGGCGCCCCCAAATTGTGTTTTCTACCTTTTGGTATAACTTGTAATTTTTTCTTGATTAATTGCACATGACATAAGACTAAAAGGAATTGTTGTAACTAAACTTTTAGTAATGTGATGATGAGGTGTGAGAGGAGAAGGATCATTGAGAGTTCAACAGTTAGATCTTGGGGTTTTTTACTGAGCCTATGCTTATGGACTTTGAACTTCAGAAATGTTTCTCAGGTTTTTTTGTGTTTTCCCCCCCCCCTCCCTTTTTAGGTAGGTCAGTATGGATAGAATGAGCTAAAATTTTATCTTTCTGTTCCCCACATGGAAAGTTTGAGCCAGCTGGAGTTGATTGTTTCCCTTCCCCAGATCAATTAGGCTTTGTCAATCTTCAGTATGTTAGGCTATCTTTTCTACTTTCATGGTAGCAGTTTTTCCTGCATCCTACCTTCTCTTAGGGACAAAAAAAGAGTTGTTGATTTTTCAATCTCTTTAGTTTTTTACTTGTTGTTGGGATGGAGTGGCCGCTTCCAATCTTATATACAGAAGTGGAAATCAGAAGTCCATTTGTTCTTTAAAAGAGAAAAATTCTATACAATTATTCCACTAGTGACATAATTCAAATATGCTTTGGGGAATGTATTTTGCTTATTTTATCTTAGAAATCTACCTCAAAAAAAGTGTTCATTCTCTAAATTGGAAACTCAAGATACGTATAGGCATCAACATAGAACTTGATTTAATGCTCCAAATAAGTTTGCGAGAATAGCATGAATGATAATTTACTTTCAGTTGCATAAATTGTGAATTTTGTTTAGGAACTTTCAAGCGAAACATAGCCAAAATGGAAGGGGAAAAATGGGTTGTGGATAAAATTTCCTGGGATGTGTTACCCTGTTGGATTATAAATCAGACCATCTTTATGCATCAGCTAATTTAATCTTAAAATCAACTTTTTAATAGCTAAATGCTGCTACTTGAAATATAGGCTATTTTAAATAAAAGCATGGTGAATTCACAGTTTATGAAGTGCTATGTGAAATAAGATGTCAACCCAGATGCAGAAGGGAGATTTACATTAAAACATATTTATTAGAAGTGGTTTCAATAATTACTTTGCAAAATAAGTAGTTTTATATATTGCTTCAGAATATGTCAAACTTGAATAGAAGAAGGTGACTATTGGTATTGATATCACTGTGTGTAAAATTAAATATATCTTTGTTGGTACCTGTGCATTTCTTAAAATGTGTGTACTTGTTTTATCCTCTAGCAGGGATTTAATTTTCTGTTTCTATTTCTTTTATTCTCTTCATAGTTGTATGTGAATAATTTCAGTCCCATATACTTGAGCAAAGATAAGAGTAGATCAAAATTCTCTTTTGTGCCAATATTTAATCTAGTAGACCATTGCTTGAATCTTTATAATTATACATTATATATCTCTCAGTTCAGTGTTTTGGCTAATATTTACATGGAAATATTTATATTTTATTTTAAAATATAAATAAAATATTATATATGTAGGAAAAATCTAGAATTATATTCCAAATTCAGTTAGAAGCAACCAGTAATTATGTAGCTAAGTGAAGGATTTCCTGTATATCTAGAAAGGTTTGTCTGTCTTGGATGTTGTTGGCTTAAGGGAGACATCATAATGCTGTACTCAATGTGATGATGTTTTGCAACTCTGTGCTTGTTCAGAACACATTTCTATATTGCCTTGCTTATTTAATCCATACTTCTGTTAATACAGGGACTATCTAAAGATTCAGAAATATACTGAATAAACTTGTAGAGAGAGCAAAGGGAAAGAAAAATGTTATTGTAAACATACAGTGAAATTATTTAATATCATATTGATACTTTAGTGGCCAGAGAACTATGGTTTAAATATTTTACATCAAACATCTAACACAATAGTTTGTTTTGTATGTGTATGCATGCGTGTATGTGCATTTTGCTGTTTTTGTTATATTTTTGAAAAATAGATTGGAGATTTGCTGTCAACTTATAAATTACCTACTGGGACATACCAGTTAAGTTGGAATTTTTATATACAAAAACCTAAATTTTAGGAACAATTTGCTGGTATTCAGAAGGAAATGCTTACTATGTTATTTTTAAAGTCCCAATGGTCTTGTATCTTTCTTTCTAGTTCTTTATAGATTCCTTTTTCAGACTAATTCATGAAGGATATGGTTGCTCCCAATATACCTTAAGACTAAATTTAAAAGTTGATAATTTGGCAATTTTATTATTTTTAATGTAATCAATATATTGATACTTGTGTACTTTTGCCCTATAAAATTTAAATGTAAATTTTTAGTTGAATTATTTCTTTATTTCTTTACATGTTTATTTATACATGGATATTAAACAACTGTTTTACTTCATAATGATAAAATACCAGGAATTTAAAACACCTTCCAAAAACTGATACCTACAGATGTTAAATTAATATTTGTAGGAAAAAAAAACCTTCAGAGGCTTGGTAGCTTCTATTTGCTGTATACCTATGTGTGTTTTTTGTTGTAACTTGTCTTGTATGGACATTGTACCATGGCCAATATTCTAGATATCTTCAATGTAATTATTGTATTCTGTCCTAAAAATTAGGTATTATTATAAAAGCAAATATATTAATAGGACATATAGTCTTGAAAATGATTAAATTCCCAGTTAATTCATAGGATTGGCATAGGCTGATAAAGTACATTTAATTGTCTTTTTAACATATTTTTTTGTAAAAAATAT